>JAECUM010005310.1:0-278454 GCA_016617855.1 Megalonaias nervosa
AACAACTTACAATTCATAATAGGAACTACAGTAAATGTATAGCACAAATTGCAATTCAAATTAGGAACTAAAATAAATGTGTGGCACAAATTACAATTCAAACTAAGAACTACAATAAATGTATAGCACAAATTGCAATACACATTAGTAATTATGATAAATGTATAGCACAAATTACAATTTAAACTACGAACTAAATAAATATGTAGCACAAATTGCAATTCAAACTAGGAAGTACAATAAATGTGTAGCACAAATTACAATTCAAACTAGGAACTACAATAAATGTATAGCAAAAATTATAATTCACCAAAGGTTTACAATTAAAATTTTTTACAGATTGTTGGCTAATTCATTCTCATAGATCACAAGGGGAACTTTAGGAAGCAAGATTTTGACATAAAAAATGACATCACAGCCCATGCATACTTTTTGCTCCTCAAAAATGACATCACTACCAATGCATACTTTGCCCATGAAAAATGACATCACTACCTATGCATATATCTGCTCATGAAAAGGACATCACTACCTATGCATACTTTTTGCCCATCAAAAATGACATCACTACCTATGCATACTTTGCCCATCAAAAATGACATCACTACCTATGCATACTTTGCCCACCAAAATGACATCACTACCTATGCATACTTTTGAACAAGAAAAATCAATAGTTATCTCTGCATTTACAGATTTGAGATTTCTAGTTGCTTGAAACACTAATTACTTCCTTAACACACGTCAGGAGTGTAATTCCTTAACACACATTAAGAGTGCTTCTTTACCACACAGTAGGAGTGTTCTTCCTTAACACACATTAGGAGTGCTTCCTTAACACACATTAGGAGTGCTTCCTTAACACATATTAGGAGTGTGCTTCCTGAACACACAATGTGTCCTTAGCACACATTCTGAGTGTGTTTCTTTAATGTACATTTGGAGTTTGCTTCCTTAACATGCATTATGAGTATGCTGCTTTGACACACATTTGGAGTATGCTTCCTTAACACACAATTGGAGTGTGCATCCTTAGCACACATTTGGAGTGTGTTTCTTAAACATACATTTGGAGCATGCCTCCTTAACGCACATTAGAAATGTGCTTCCTTATCACACAGTAGGAGTGTTTAGCAGTGTATGAACTCAAGTACATATTCCTTCAAAATCTGGTCCAAGTCAAGGTCTGTGTTTTGTTGTACTGATTACTCCTAACACACTGTACAGACCCAGATCTGCCTTATGCAATGGCAGATTCAATTTTCAGTTACCGTACAGCCAAGTTCTAAGGAAGTATATATAGTATGTAAAGGGTTCTTTTTTTCAGATAATTACCAAACTCTCTTAAGTTGTAACCTATTTTCATCCTCATGCATGTAGTAAAATATGCCCAATGGAGCTCAAATTTTTGGACTGGATATGTATCACATAATGGAAATTAAACTAAGGTCTTTTAAAGTTTGTATAAAAAAATCAGACTTTGTATTTTAAGGATTTTACACATTTTGCCATTAACTTTGTGTCCATTTTCCAAGATACCTAAACTTACCTGGCACTATATAGCCATGAATGTGCTGATGTGCCATCAAACCATATGCATACATAGAGCAATTTGCCAATGCAAAGTAGATGTCACCTAATTGGCTGCAATGTTGTTTTTGTCTTGGGTTTTTGTTGTTGTTGCTGGAACAAAATGGGGTAATTTAACCCCTAACCTGCTGATGTGCTGCACAATTAAAGCTCACAAGATACAGCAGCTGGGCTGGTTTACTGCAATCAAGCGCACATGGTAAACAGAATCATTACCAATGAATGATGGAAAGGGTGTGATAACAATCCAACCCAATAATTATTACCCCACTATAGGAAGTAAAGTAATAGATGTTGTCATTAAAAAAACAACTGGAGCATAAAACAGGAGGTCCAAGTGGGGATCACATCACCTGGCTTTAGTAACCTAACATTTGAGCATTTCCTTTAAAGCAGGCTTATGCAGTATTGTAAGAACACAACCTATATGTGTGTGATTTGGATTTTTAATGTAGCTTTAACAATTTTTCAGTCATATCGCTATGATGTCTGCAGTGTGGCAGTTTATAGTGATACCTATGTAAACCATCTCTCAAATTTTAAATCATATTGATTCTACCCTTTTTATTATATCCTGAAAAAAAATTCTTCCTAAAGATATGGGCATTTTTAATATGCCTACCCATAATTCCTTGCTCATAATCAAGGCCATCTAAGAGCTTGGTGATATAAACTCATTTACAAAGTTTGAAAGAAATTGTACAAGGAATACAGAATAAAAAGTTCAGCCATCTAGAGGCGAGGGTACTGACAGTTAGTGGTACCACCAGTGGTCAAGAAGCTATGGTCTTGTTTGACACCGAAGTAACAAGCATCCATGGCACAGATCAAATGTGATATTGTTCAGTCAGTTGGTACTTATCTTTTTCTAGAAGTGACGGTACGGACAGCTAGCAGTACCACCAAAGGTCAAGCAGCTATGGTG
Organism: Megalonaias nervosa; assembly: GCA_016617855.1. Lineage (NCBI taxonomy): Eukaryota > Metazoa > Mollusca > Bivalvia > Unionida > Unionidae > Megalonaias > Megalonaias nervosa. Next base: position 2,516 of record JAECUM010005310.1, read on the forward strand.
TGACAATGGATGTATGAATCGTGATAATGTGGAATCTTGTTAGGGAGGATCAAATGCTCATATTCCCATCAGAAATTGATATGCTTTCCTGATTGGAACCGTCAAAGCGCTGTGTATGGCACATACCTATATATAATTTAAGGAGTGGAAATGTTGTGAGCTCCAGACTCCCAACTAGTATCAGATTTTTGGTTTCCCATTATACAAGCAGCTGAAACTATGTTGCAGCCATAGATGGGGAAACAGCTCTGTGTAATTTTAAAGTTCCAGAAGCCATGACCGATATCTCATGCAATGAATTTTTGTGTGAGCAAGGGTATTTTGCATCCATCAATGTGACCATGAAGCCAACTGTGTAAAGTAAAACATTGCAGAATCGAGGAAAGCTCTAAATTCACACAAAACAGTTATTGTGCATGGAGTAAGGTCAGATGGTAGAACATTCATCCAACTCGATGTCCCCTAGAAATTCAGGTCCCATGAACATAGAGTGGCACACAAGTACAGTATGGATGGCCACTTAGACATGAAGAAAACAACCAATATTGTCAATCTTATTGGTCTGTGTCAACAACAACAAAGCATGATTCTGTCACTCAACCAATAGGGTGAATCTTATTGGTCTAGTGTCAACAACAACAAAGCATGATTCTGTCAATCAACCAATAGGGTGAATCTTACTGGTCTAGTGTCAATAGTGACATAGCACAATTCTGTCAATCACGTGATACTTACCAGAAAAAGATGTTAAAGGAAGAGATAACCAGAGTACCATTCAGCCAAACACCTTTAATAGATAACCCATTTAATGACTAACGTCAATACTGTGGGACCCATATTTCCTATTACAGATCGGAAAAACTAACATCCTAACTAGTAGATTACACAGCTGGATGCTTGGAAGCCATTATGAGCTTTACCTTCAAATAAAAATGAATGTGTGGCCAATGCACTGGTTGACATGTTCAGCTGGGTAGTGGTGCCTGAGGAGATTCTCACGGATTGTGGGGTCCAATTTACTTCGGAACTTATGGCATAAATTAGTAGGTTGTTATTAATTTGGCAGTTATGCACAACACTGTATCACCCCATATGTAATGGATTGGTACAGAAATTAAATGAGATGTTGAACAAATGTTATGTCAAATGTGCACAGAGACCACAAGATTGGAACTGATATTTGAATGCTATTTTGTTCATGTATCACAAGGTCATGTTTGGGTTTTGTGCTGTTAGAGTTACTATACAGTATGACAAATTGTGGTCCCATGCAGATTCAATGTGAACTATGGTTGGGCGATGTCATCACTGAGAAAGTTTAAATCACCAAATACATCATTGATTTATGCAAGAGATGGGATGGCACATGATGAGCTCGCAATGTCAGTCGCAAGTACACTGAGTATTAAAACCATGGTACATTTAGTATGACATTCAACATAGGTGATTGAGTGCTGGTCCAATGGAAAAGGCCCTATGAAGCCAAATACATCATGGGTGAAATGGACTATTGAATAAACATGGAAGGTAGGTTGAAAACATTTCATTCCTATATGTTAAAATAATATGTGGCAAGGTCTAATCAAGCAAAAGAAAAAGGAGTATTGAACACTGCATATACTGCAGTTATCAGATACAAGTCAAATGATACACCATTGCAAAAAGTACCCTAGAATGCCTTAAGGGGGTTGTAAAAGAGTGAATATATTAGCTCAGCACATGCTGAGCTACCTGAAGGTCAGCATTGACCAATCACAGAAATTTTAAGTAAGTATCCAGATTTATTTACAGACAGTCCCAGTCTTATTGGGTTGATATAGCATGAAATAGAACCAATCAGAACTGAAGGCTATTCGATAGCCTTGAATGCATGGGAGACAATAAATAAGTAAATTGGTGAGGGAGGTGATTGAACCTTAAAACTCCCCATATTCATATCTAGAGATATTAGTCAGAAAGAATGATGGAACAAACCATTTTTGCACTGACTTGCATCAATTGAATAAAATCAGAGTTTGATACAGAACCAATGCCAGATACGGAGGGTTTGTTTTCAAAATTGGGAGGGCACAAATATATTTTGAAATTAGATATCAACAAAAGACATTGGCAGGTGCCCATTTCTGAAAATGCATGCATGTTAACGGTATTTGTGACCCCCAAAAGTCTTTACAAGTTTAAAGTTGTGCCCTTTGGTTTGGTCAATGCCAGTGAGTTGTGTGGTCATCTTTTGTGCAAGTTGTTAAATGGTATGGAAAATGTAGTTTCATGGACAATATTCTTGTATAAACACATACCTGGAAAGAGCATATTTACATATTATCACATTAATGATAATGTAAGAAATATAACTTGTAGCATGTACATGTAGCTGCTAAGAACTCTCTTCAAGTTACAAACCAGAGCACTTCAATGATGACAGTGATTAAGATATAGTTTCATCAGCAAAAGTATTTCATTTAGAAACTGGGGGAACTTTTTAGGAGATGCAGACAATGCAAGTGAAACTGCCAATGTATCTGATAGTGAGGACATTACAGCAGAAGAGAAATATTTATTTCCAACAAAATCAGAATTAGTCACACCATTCCGTTGGAATGTTTGTTGATCAGTTGGTGTTGTCCCATGAACACAGGGTGGCACACAAGTCCAGAATGGCAGTGTAGTTGTCCAATTGATAGTTTAAATGGTCTCTCAATTGTTGGAACAAATACTAGAGAATTATTTGAAAGTCCACTAAGATTTTTATCCAGTTATTCACTGAAGTAGGGCTGGTTTTAATCAAAATTGAACTCAGTCCTTTGACCAAAGAATATTCCAAGAATGTGATATTTGTAATATTTCTAGACTTCGATCTCAACTGATATCATATGAACATTGAACACACTGAACACATGTCAATAACAACATTTATGTATTTAATGCATAAACCTGTAATTCCATTAACTGACACACAAGTTCATAATTCTCTTTGAATTTTCTAATTTTTTTTGTTTATTAAATATTTTTCTTTTTACAAATATGCTCTTGGCATATGCCATTCTGCCATATCAGAATGTGATGAAAACTTCTGGTAGTCTTTGTTTCCATATCTATATTTCAGACCAAGCAATGGAATAAATTTCTAGTCAATGAGTGGAAGTTTTGTGACTTTATTTATTTCAAACCCTGTGACACTTATAGTAATGGACACCCGATGCTGGTCAAAAGGTTATCGCATAAATTGCTCTTCTGGTCTATGACTAGAATTGCTACAAAGTAGGAAAGTCAGCCACCTCTATTGTATCAGTTCTAAAAAATTTGTATAAAATCATGCTTTCCATAAACTCTAGCATTGCTATATTGGATGTAAGATTAGCACCATTCAAGAGGAATAGCAATAATGAGATTTTCAAGATGGCTGCCATGGCAGCCATATTGGATATAAGATAAGCATTGTTTCCATTAGGACAAAGTAGACATCACAAGAAGTCTTCTGGTGAAAAACCCCATGTCAATATGAGAAGGTGATAAAATTTTCAGGATGTCCACCAATGGATGTATGACTGACAAGAAGCAGGCCATCATGATTCACATCAAATCATCTGCTTTACAATCAGTAAAGCAAAAATTCAAAACTCAGTGGGGCTGGAATAATTAATCAAATATACTGGTTAACCGATCAGTATACTCAATATGTGCTGAAAAGATTATATGGACAAGAATTCCTGGTATACGGGTAATTAAGGTTTGTAAATAGGACATTTTAATACCATGAAAAATGACTCTTTTGTAACTTTCTCACATCAGGTTCCTGTGGTAAAGATCAAACCAATGAAGAAATGAACTCTTCAACATAGCAGCTTGATGTGAAATAGTCATTGTTATTCCTTACAAAAAAATAAAACATGCATTACATACCCATTTAATCTTATATGGCTGATCTAACCTTCTCCACAGGTGCTTAATCTGTAAATTTATATCACACACCCAGACTATACCATATATACTTGCTTACAAGTCAGGCCCATTGCATACAGCCAGATCTGCCATTGCATATATCCAAGCAGATATGAGTCTATGGAGCTTGATAGAGTAATTACTAGAACAACAACAAAGACCAGTACATTATGTGACAGCAGAACAGAGTCTCTGTGTTTTGTATATATACCAACATATTGGTATGTACTGTAACTATTTAGGTGTTTTCAGTGACATTGACACATCAACATTCTTCTATGCACTATACTGAACTTGTATAAATTTCAATCTGCTTTGAATCTCTGCTGGTAAAAATATTTTGAAAGTGTAAAAACACATGGCTATATAATAAATATAAAACTGCATTCATTTTTTGTACCAAATCAGAGAAAAGAACTTGTTTGATATCATACATGAATATTTTTCAAGCTGATGTCCTTGCTACACCCCTACACCATATCAAACTCAGTCTTTCCACTGACATGGAACAAGCTGATGGCCTTGCTACACTCCTACACCACATCAAACTCAGTCTTTCCACTGACATGGAACAAGCTGATGGCATTGCTATACTCCTACATCACATCAAACTCAGTCTTTCCGCTGACATGGAGCAAGTTGATGGCATTGCTATACTCCTACACCACATCAAACTCAGTCTTTCCGCTGACATGGAGCAAGTTGATGGCCTAAGTGCTACACTCCTACACCATATCAAACTCGGTCTTTCCATGACATGGAGCAAGCTGATGGCCTTGCTACACCCCTACGCCACATCAAACTCAGCATTTCCACTGACATGGAGCAAGCTGATGGCATTGCTACACTCCTACACCACATCAAACTCAGTCTTTCCACTGACATGGAGCAAGCTGATGGCCTTGCTACACCCCTACACTACATCAAACTCAGTCTTTCCACTGACATGGAGCAAGCTGATGGCCTTGCTACACTCCTACACCATATCAAACTCGGTCTGGCCTTGCTACACTCCTACACCATATCAAACTCGGTCTTTCCACTGACATGGAGCAAGCTGATGGCCTTGCTACACTCCTACACCATATCAAACTCAGTCTTTCCACTGACATGGATCAAGTTTATAGCCTTGCTACACTCCTACACCGCATCAAACTCAGTCTTTCCACTGACATGGAGCAAGTTGATGGCCTTGCTATGGGGGCGCTCACCAGTTATAATGTACTTTTGAGAGAGTGATGTATGTATGATGAAGTTGTTTGCATTTAAAACATGCACTGCAGAGAGAATGTTGGCATACCTCTATGCTACTTTGATGTAATGTGGCTGACATTTCTTTGGATATTGTACTTATGGAAATTGTAAATGATCTTAGCACACTGCTAACTAAAATGACTGTTCCCTTGTGCTCCAAAACTCAGCCTGAATTTGTCTAAAGTACACTATCCTTAGCAGCTATTAAAATAGGGAAAATGAATTTTGCCAGACTAGAAAGTACCAGCTTCTGAAAGTGAAATGAATGAATTACCAAATATATAAAATGTAAAAAAAGTTATCAGCTCTTTTTTCTACAATTTACCTCTGAAGTTCAGGAAGTGAAAATGACCAAGTGGAGCTAGCACTTTTTTGAAAGGTGCACATCTGGAGTAAGGCCAAGCTGTACAATCTATAACCCATATTACACCCATCAATCATACACCAAAATAAAGGGAATTAAAGGTTCTTTGAACAATACCTAAGATATACAAGCTCTTTTTTAAACAACCAGAATAACCAGTGAGGAAATCTGGGGAAATTCTTTTTCTTTAAAATTCTAACCCTATGCAAAATACGAAACTGTAGAGTGCCACCTATACCCATACACCACATCAAATTCAGTCTTTCCAATGACATGGATCAAGTTGATGGCCTTGCTATATCCCTACACCACATCAAACTCAGTCTTTCCACTGACATGGCGCAAGCTGATGGCACTGCTACACTCCTACACTCATTCTTTCCACTTACATCAAGCAAGTTGATGGCCTTGCTACAACCCTACACCACATCAAACTCAGTCTTTCCACTGATATGAAGCAAGCTGATGCCAGTGCTACATCCCTAAACCACATTAAACTCAAGTCTTTCCAATAACATGGAGCAAGGTACATACTATCGCTAGTTTCATATATCTGTGGTAGTATTTCATTCCTGGGTCATATTATCCAACAGGAGGTAATACATGGAGATAGAGGATTTGGGCATACATTAAAAAGCAACTTGAGAAGATCATGTGTTGCAATGTAAATGGTTTTTTGTTTGTTAGAACATCCACTCCCTGAAAGATTCTTTTTAAAAAACTGGACCTAAAACAATTACATAATGTTTATTTATCAAGATTATTATTTAATATGGATTTGCAATCTGATTAGCCAGCCCTAAAAATGAGCCAGTGGTACTCTGTGGTCATTATCAATTTCCTGATCAGTCACACTGTGTCTCTAGTAATACTAACCATGCCAGTACTAGGATTTTATTATGTGCAATCTTTTGAAGAAAATGACTGACTCAATCCTGCACTTGCATACACATGTGTATATGTGTGTGCATTAATGATCACCCCCACCCATACAATATGTTTTAAAAGATCAAGATTCAAAACCTGATAAACCTAAAGATGGTTTGTAAATTTTATAACCACCCAGTGGTTACACATGTAACTAAAAATGAATGTGTACAAAAACGTTGCTGCAGATTTCTATCGATTTCATTTGTCTGAACATGGTGAACATTGACAGGTAATTAGTGAGCTACAATAATGCTTGTTTTAGTTGATGATGGTTTCAGTCATCCCTCTTTATAATGCTGTAGCCATAAAAGTGAATCATGCTGAATGAGGTGGTTACAACTTCAACAAATCTGTCAAGATGGTAATGACTTCAACAAATTTGTGTCAAGATGGTAATGACTTCAACAAATTTGTGTCAAGATGGTAATGACTTCAACAAATCTGTCAAGATGGTAATGACTTCAACAAATCTGTCAAGATGGTAATGACTTCAACAAATCTGTCAAGATGGTAATGACTTCAACAAATCTGTCAAGATGGTAATGACTTCAACAAATTTGTGTCAAGATGGTAATGACTTCAACAAATTTGTGTCAAGATGGTAATGACTTCAACAAATTTGTGTCAAGATAGTTACAACTTCAACAAATTTGTGTCAAGATGGTAATGACTTCAACAAATTTGTGTCAAGATAGTAATGACTTCAACAAATTTGTGTCAAGATAGTAATGACTTCAACAAATTTGTGTCAAGATAGTTACAACTTCAACAAAGCCATGTCAAGATGGTTATGACCTCAACAAAGCCGTGTCATGATAGTTACAAAACCAAAATAATTATGATCTGAAACTGCCTTACAGTTAATTTTTGTAAGCTTCTGATCTGAAACTGCCTTACAGGTGGAATTCTGACCAATTTAATGAAATCCATGACTTCACAAAAAAATTCTGACTAATTTAATGGAATCCATGACTGTACAAAAAATTTTGACCATTTTAATGGAACCCATGTTATAAGAATAGTGGTATACTGACAGGTTTTTATTGAGGGGACATATGTATCTGAATTCAACACAGGAAACTGAGAGTTCAAAATTTTCGACATCTATGCAGTACATTACTTTTTAAAACAATTCTGAATGCTCCCTTCCATCTACTTTCTAGTAATGAAACCAAACAAACCAAACATCTTGTAGTATTTTCACTTTCAATGACAAAATTGCATGCATGCTTTGTGATGATTTTACACTGTATTCAGAGGGGCCCAGGTTAGCCAAGTTGGCAAAAGCACTTGCCTTTACCAATCACTGCCATTCCACTTGTATTGTAGGTTTGAGTCTCAAGCTTGGCCATTGTGGGTATGTGAGAAAGCTTGCCATTAGCTTCCCATGGGTTGGTGGTTCTTACTGCGATTTTTCCCAGGTTCTTCCTCCACCAGTTATACTGGCCACCATATATAGCTTATCATACACTGAAAATTGGTGTTAAACCCAAAGCAACAACACTGTATTCAGCTGCAAGTCAAAAGGGGCAATAACTCTATAAAAAAAAGCATGAACTCTGTGATAAAGCAGCATGCACATCTAAAGATGATACCCTTAACAATCTCAAGTTTCACTGCAATCCACTGAAATATAAAAAAAGCAGCTGCATTCAGTTTTCTATCAAATACAGCTTTGAACTGCAAGACAAAAAGGGCAGCAACTCTAGCAAGCACTGTAGAAGCAAAGTGATTTGTTTGCAGATGCATCGAAAGATGCTGAACATAACAGTTACCAATATTCATGGAATCCATTGAAAACTGCGAGTCCAGTCAAGTTCATATGACTGTCATACCAGTACACTACATTCTGCAAGTCAGAAAGGCAAAAAGTTTTTAAAACTTGCAGAAGCAAAGTGATTTGTTGATATGTACATCTTTCGGCAATAATCAAACTTTATGACAATCCATCAGAATCTGAAACAATAGTCAGATTCACAAGATTGTGTGATGGATGGACAGATGGAGAATTCATATTAAAAGTTGACAACTGAACTGAGATCATATCTGCTAATTCAGGTGAATTCACCAACTTTTTTTTAATGAGTGAAAGAGGAATATAATGATGTATCTGAACACTTTAAATATGTGCCCAACTAAGGCGCACATTCTGTCAGTCAGAAGAAATGTGCCTGTTCTGATAGAGATTTCAACACCCAAAATATCCACCAGTTTATACCTGAAAACAGCTTTGGTCACAAATTTATTTCTTTTGAAATCTTTTTGTTTCACTTTACACAAGGACAGATATGTTTCACTAAGTTTTTTTCCTTTTTAATTTAGTGGTTAAATTTATATGTTTGTATCTAGTGTCATCCACCTAGCCAACATCCAGCCACATTTTCATAATCAAGGGCAAGGACCAGTTGCACTTTCGATGGAACAGAGACATCACCTTATCACAACAAAATTGTGAAAACAAACTGAAAGATATTCATAGCCAGAGCATTGCCAAAATACAGCTCTAAGTAGACCCAGATCTACTGTTGTATAATGCTCTGAGAGATCATGGTTTACACAGCCAAAGTATAGCCCATATCTACTGCATAATGCTTTCATAGATCATGGTCTACATGGCCAAAACACAGCACTGAGTAGACCCAAATCTACTGTTGTATAATGCTCTGATAGAGCAAGGTCTATACAGCCAAAACACTGCCCCAAGTTGACCAAGATCTACCGTTTAATGATTTGATCGATCATGGTCTATACAGCCAAAACAGCCCCAGATCTACTGCATAAAACTTTCATAGATCATGGTCTACACAGCCAAAATACAGCCTCATGTAGACCCAGATCTACTGCATAAAGCTTTCATAGATCATGGTCTACACAGCCAAAATACAGCCTCATGTAGACCCAGATCTACTGGATAATGCTTTTATAGATCATGGCCTTAACAGCCAAAACACAGCATGTAACAGACCCAGATTTATTGCTGTATAATACTTTCACAGATCATGGTCTACACACTGCCAAAACAGCCTTGAGTAGACTCAGGTCTACTGTTGCATAATGCTTTGATAGATCATGGTCTATGCAGCCAAAACAGCCCACTGTAGACCTAGATCAACTTCTGCATATTGCTTGCTTTCATTAATCATGGTTGACACTGACACAACACAGCCCTGAGTAGAAATAAATCTACTGCTGCATGATACTCTCACAGATCATGGTCCACATTGTTCACTTAAAATTAAGAAGGTGGCTAGTTAGCAGCATAGATTATAGTCTGCTGGCATATTATGTGACGCCAGATATGTATGTGCTATTTACAATCAGGTGTCAATTCTACACAAACAAATAGCGCAAATCAATGACAGCATTAAAGAGTTAACAGTTTCAGGTAAAGACTCCTGTCCGACATTTTGACAGGTGTGATCCAGTGGTTCAGGTAAAGATTTCTGTCCGACATTTTGACAGGTGTGATCCAGTGGTTCAGGTAAAGATTTCTGTCCGACTTTTTGACAGGTGTGATCCACTGGTTCAGGTATAGGCTCCTGTCTGACTTTTTGACTGGTGTTATCCAGTAATTCTGGTAAAGACTCCTGTCACACTTTTGACAGGTGTGATACAGTGGTTCAGGTAAAGACTCCTGTCAGACTTTTTTGACATGTGTGATCTAGTGGTTCAGATCAGATTTCTGACATGTGTGATCTAGCGGTTTAACAGGGTTATATATGAGAACTCCTCTATTAGTGCTGCTTTATACAAGAACTATTTGAATTGTGCATCTTGGCAGCTACTAAAAGAGAACAAAGGGTTCCCCAATAAAAGTGATTTACTATAAACAACCAAATTAAATTAAAAAAAAAATGGGAAAGTTTACGGAAATGACCATATTCAACAAAAGGTTACAAAGTGCTTAGATTTCTGAATATATAAAACGCTGTGCACAACTACCAAATATGTATTAATAAAAAACAACAGAGCATAAAGGCCAGTTAAGTTGAGTAGTTAGGCTTTATTTGCATATATTCCATCTGGAAGCATGATTTCCCAATGCTGCTCTCTTCATTCCAATAATCATTTTGCATTTTCAAATTTACCACAGACCGCTCTGGTGACTAAGCAGTAAGAGCATCTACCTTGGATTCTGGAGGTTGTGGGTTCAAACCCAAGCCAAGTCATAACAAAGGCTTATAAAAATGGTACTTGCAGCTGCTTCACTTGGTGCTCAGCATTAACTCATTAACCCCTGGCACCGTGTTTACGTGGCAGGAGGTAGTAGCCTACTTCCAAGCTCTGTAGCGTCAAGGTCATGTATGATACACTAAAGTGGGTGGTATTATAGAAAGGTAGACAGATGAAGCTTTATAATGATACCAGATAATATGGATGTTCTAGTTGCACTACAAAATACAGAGGGAAAAACGTAATTTTTGGACCCAAGTTTTTTCCATCCAAAATTTGCCCGAGGTTGGAATCTGATTTTGTGTCTGGATTTTAGACTTTTTGGCCTCAGATCTAAGACAGACCGGTCTGAACTGCACACAGACAGGCGAACCTTTGCAAAAAGTAGGATAAGATGGGCATTTGGAATAAAGAGTGGTCTCGATACGAAAAAATGATGGGTCCATTAAGCAAAATAACGAAAAAAAACCCCAAAAACCAAAAAAAACAACAGAACTCAAACTTTTACCCTTCTGCTCATGCACGGGTGAAATAGCCATTGATAAACGATGTTTCTAGCACAACTAGGCATTAGGTTAACCATAATCTCTTGGAGGTCGATGTATTAGGATGTATTCAGAATAGACCCCAAAATGTGTTTCCTACTCGCATTTCAGGCGAAAATGACAAAAACCTCCAGGGGTTAATGTGTTAAGAGGTTTGTGCTAGGACTGGTCACCCTGGTGTCAGGAAAGTGTGACTGGGTGGGACATGATGCTACATGCCTGTGGCATGATGCCCCAGTACTAGACAGCACTATAAACTGCCACACTGCAGACATCTTAGCAATATGGCTAAAATTGTTAAAAGCTACGTTAAAAATCTTAATCACACTCAAATCACACCAACTTGCCGCATAAGTGATATAAACTTTTTTCATGCTCAGCTTGTACAGCAAAAATCCTGTACCTGTAACTGGCTGCTGGTTATTGGATTCTGTATTCTCTGCCATCAAATTTTCAAGTGGTCAATATTTTTATCAAGCTACACAGTAAGATAAAGATTTATATTGGTGACATTTTCTAACATGTAATCAACTTGGTTTATAAACAGGATCCTCACTAGTGTGTAATTCAGTGCTTTCTAATCCACTTTTGTGTCAATGAATGATTCATTATGTCTGCAATTCAGGTGCTTTCTGATCCACTGTTGTGTCAATTCATTATGTCTGTAATTCAGGTACTTTTTGATCCACTTTTGTGTCAATGAATGAGTCATTATGTCTGCAATTCAGGTGATTTCTGGTTCACTTTTTTGTCAATGATTGATTTATTATGTCTGCAATTCAGGTGATTTTTGGTTCTTTTTTGTGTCAATGAATGATTAATTATGCCTGTAATTCAGGTGCTTTCAGATCCACTTTTGCGTCAATGAATGATTATGTCTGCAATTCAGGTGGTTTTTGATCCACTTTTGCGTCAATAATAATAATAATAATAATAATAATAATAATAATAATAAGAAAGACTTTATTTAGAGAAGGTAACTCATTTAGTTACAGAACTAATCTACCTTGAGGCCTTCTATCTGTTATGTACAATATATACAGTATCAAGCCTAGAACACATGCACAGGCATCTGTGAACACATAAATAAAATATAAAATATCATCCTGCATTGAAAAATTCAACTGTGAAAATGATGCAAAATTACAGAAAAGCAAGCAGTATTTATTTTACTCGAACTGTTCAACTGTCTAAAGATTTCATTCATTTGTGATATTGATTATGAAAAGAAGAAATGCTAGGAGCCTGCCTTATGTCACTGGGAATGTTGTTCCATACCAGTGGACCAGTATATTGAAAACGTTTTTAAGCAATTCCTTCTTTGACCTTGGTATAATTAATTTTTACTTCTTATGGACCTTAAATTTGGAGTACCATCAGCATCTCTTTGGTGAAAGATATTGCTTAGATAGACAGGAATGGCTTTTCTGGATACTTTATATATCAATTTGGCCTTTCTAAGAAATATTCTTTCACGTATTGTTAAAACCTTGATATTATTCATTGCATCCTGGAAATTGTCTATACATTGATCTAGAATTAAATGGCAAACCCTCTTTTGGAATCTTAAAAGTGTTGTTATGTTTGAATTAGAGGTATTACCCCAAATTACATTACAATAGTCCAGATATGGCTGAATATAACTTTTATAATAAATGACCCTATACTGAAGAGGAATGTATGTTTTGATTTTCCTCAGTAGCCAAAGATAAGAATTAACCATTTTTTTAAATATGTTTAATGTGAATAGACCAAGTAAGATTGTTATCTACGAATACACCAAGAATTTTATCCTGAGAGGTCATATTAAGGCTCACATTGTCAAACAGAACCTGGAGTTTGTTGCTATCTAGCCTTGCTCATTTTTGTCATGTTGTAACTAGTAGGGCTTTCATTTTTTCTGCATTTATGATCATACTGTTTTCCATGCACCATACTTGAAGTCTCTTGAGAGCATCTTGTAAGTTATTTTCAAGTAGTGTTTTGGTTTTACCCATCTCAGACAGTGTAGTATCATCTGCATAGGGGTCAGTGGAAGAAACTGAAGTGCAATCTTAAGAGTGAAATCGTTGATAAATAGACTGAATAAAAGAGGTCCAAGGATAGAGCCCTGTGGTACTCCACAATTAATATTTTTACTTTCAGAAAGTTGACCATTTAAAGATACTTTTTGCATTCTGTCGGTTAAGTAAGAAGTAAACCAGTTTAGGGAGTTTTCACTGCATTGATAGATTTTTAGTTTTTCAAGCAAAATTTCATGTCTACAAGATCACAAGCTTTACGAAAATCAACCAAAATAGTGCCTACCATTTCTCCTTGATCTAAAGCTTTCAGCCATTTATCAATCAAAGATACAAGTGCAGTTTCACAGGAGTGATTCTGTCGAAAGCCAGACTGATTATCATGAATAAGATCATAAGTGTTCAAATAGTTGAGAAAAGAATCATGTACATGTTTTCTAGTAATTTGGAAAGACAAGGAAGGATAGAGATGGGTCTGTAGTTATTTACATCATCTTTTGTTCCTGCTTTATGCAATGGTGTAACCTTGGCAGTTTTCCATGTTTGTGGAAATTTATTAGACCTAATACTTTCATTTCAAATGAAAGCTATACTCTATACAATTGAAGGTGCAGCTACCTTTAGTAGCCTTGGTCCAATTATATCAAGTCCTGTAGCTTTACAATCATACACTTTTTTAATATATATCAACACAAATTCTGGACTCATTTCAGGAATTTCAAACTTTATATTGTTTGATGTTTTTTGGCACAAAAATGTTTAAGTTCCAGATGACCGGATGAAGTTCTGGGTTTTTTAAGTTTATCAGCAATTTGAACGAAAATGTCATTAAAAATATTTGAGATGTCAGTTGGGTTATCAGTATAAATACCCTCATGACTGAGGGATAAAATTTCAGTTTTACTCCTACATTTTCCTGCACCAAACTCTGTAAACACTTTCCAGATAGCTTTTGGGTTATTCTGGTTTTCATCCAGCACTTTTTTTGTAGTACATTTGTTTGGCTTGATGTAACATTTTATTAACTTTATTCCTCCAAACTCTATATTCAGTTTAATTTCATACTGATTTTAGTTGGTCTCTTTGCTTTATTGCTTCTAAAATTTCTGGGAAGATCCAGCCTGGCTGGTGGTCTTTCTTTATCCTGTGTGTTTTTAAAGGGGCATGTTTGTGCACTATACTGATGAACAGATCTGTCCAAGTATCTAAAACATCATCATCTTCAAAGATCTGGACTGTATTCCATGGAATCTCTTTCAGATCTTCCAGTAATTTAACAGTATCAAAGTTTTGAAAAGATCTATAAGTAATGGATTTATTGATATTATTTTATTTTTGATCTGCAACTGTCTTTATGTGTTAGAAAAATTGCAAAGTGGTCACTTATACCAATCTTTGGAACCATTACTTCCAAAATATTTTCTTTTGTATTGGTATAAATATGATCTATAAGCGTTTTAGAGGTAGATGTTATTCTGGTGGGTTCATTTACTAGTTGCTCCATACCTAACAAAGCAATAAAATTCATCCAATTCACTTTTATCTGATCATTGAGAAGGTCTCTATTTCTATCGCCTAGAATATAAAATTCTTTCTCTTCATTTGAAATTTTATCTACTTGAAGTTCAAAATATTCACACCAATCAGTATGTGATGATGGGGGTCTGTACACAAAACCTACTAAGTAGGGCTTAGCTTTTTCTGGAGCGATCTGTAGCTAAATGGATTCTATTTCCTGTATTTCTAGGTCTTTCCATCTTTTAGAAATAGTACCAGTTCTAACATACACAAGGAGCCCACCACCGCCTGCTTTCCTATCCCTTCGATAAGGTTTGTCAAAGCCACTGATATACAAGAAATTTTCACTCTGATTTTCTGTTAACATTGTTTCCTAGAGTCCAAATAAATGGATATTATTATTTGGAAAGGTTAGCAGTAACTTCACTTGATCGATCTTTCCAGGAAAACCCTGAATATTTAAATGACCTATGTGTAAACCCTTACTAGAAACTCCTAAATTCATGAGATTAATATCAATGCTATTAGAGGCACTCAAGGAGACATTAAAAGTATTAGAACTATGTTCACAATGATCATCGTTACAACTGTCATTATTGTATACAAAATCAGTTTTTCTACAACTGCATTTTCTACTTTTATAATCATTGTATAAATCTGAACTATCAGTCATATTTGAATATGTACATGTAGCTGGTAAGTTTCCACATTCAGAACATCCATCAGCAAGGGGATCAAATCTGTTTTGACAAGGGATGCATGGTGTATATGACAGTCCTTGATAGACAGATTCGTCCTCCTGCTGAATAGAGTCTTCCTGTGGAGTAGAGATGGCTTCATTGCCCTTTTCCTATTCCATAAATCTAGTGTGAGTTTTGGCTTTGTGTCCAAAGCTACCACACTGATGGCATTGTATTGGCTGTCTGTGCCTGCATTCCTGTGCTGAATGTTTGGTCTCACTACAGTAATCACATCCCAATGTGTACTGACTGTATTGATATGGCTGACCATATCATCTGATGCTGTTTTGACCTACACTGCGTAGGGACGGATGAAGTTTGTAATGTGGCTGTAAGACCAGACTACAGGACTGAATGCATTATATTTTTTGCCAGCTTCCCCCTCCCCTTTGGTTGACAGGTGGATATTATCTCTTTTTCCAAATAAATGTTGCATCACTTGTCCCTCTTCATCCAGGAAACTCATGTAATTGTAAACAATATCACACTTCCATTCACTTGCCAGTCTTCATCAATGAATGTTTCATTATGTCTGTAATTCAAGTGCTTTCTGATCTACTTTTTGTGTCAATGAATGCTTCATTATGTCTGTAATTCAGGTGCTTCTGATCCACTTCTGTGTCAATGAATGATTCATTATGTTTGCATTTCTGGTGATTTTTGATCCACTTTTGTGTCAATGAATGAGTCATTATGTCTGTAATTCAGGTGATCTTGATCCATGTTTTCGTCAAGGAATGATTCATTATGTCTGTAATCCAGGTGCTTTTTGATCCACTTTTGTGTCAATGAATGAGTCATTATGTCTGCAATTCAGGTGATTTCTGATTCACTTTTGTGTTAATGAATGATTCATTATATCTGCAATTCAGGTGCTTTCTGATAACTGTTTTGTCAAAGAATGATTATGTTTGCAATTATGGTGCTTTCTGACCCACTTTTGTGTCAATAAATGATTCATTATATCTGCAATTATATTTCAATCCAATGATTACCGCCAAACATTCAGACCTTTAAGTCGGTGAAATTCCACATACTTGTAGCCCAATTACCAGGAAATCATTATGCTGGAACTTTTTAAGTCTGATAGCTAGGAACAGTAAACAAGTTTATTTCATATTTCCTCCTGTGCAATTAGGAAGAAAGGACTTTTACCTAAAATGACTCAATGTCCATCACCCAAATTTGACAGCAAACTATCTTTGAGGTTTCAAATGTTGCAAGAACAAAGTCATGCAATAATTTTACTGACTGTAGCTAATAAAATGAAGCCATTTTCATTATGATTAATAAGTATTTCCTTTCTTTGTGTATTACTTAAAAGTTTAGTAAAACAGCTGCTGTAAGCAACTACTGTTGTAAATATTAAAATTTTTAATTATTCTACACTGACTTCTTCCTATATTCCCTACAGTTCACAATATTCAGGCAGGAGAGAAGTCATTTCACCCAAACTTTCGAGTCCAGCATGGGCCCTGTTGTAATTAAGTCAGCTGTAATGAAGCATCAGATCTTATGAAGCACAGTGCAAGACAAAGTTTTTTAGATAATATGATATTTTCTCATTTTCAATGAAATTTTTACATAAAATTTTTTGCCTCTTTTTGGTACCTTGGGTTTGATTTTGTCTAGAGTACACTGTACTACGTTACATGTGCTGCCTGAAGGAATTAGTTAATGAGCTTAAATTACTGGTTCTCTACCTTTTCAGTCAGAATTGCCTTAGCCATTTCTGCAGGAAATTGAAACAATAATCTAAGTCATACTGGTCCAACTAAAGGCCTGTGGGCCAAATGTGGCCTGCACTCATACAAAAAGTCAATTCTATAATTTTATTATAATTACTATAATATATATCATGTTGTTGCATTTTTCTAGTTTTAGTAACAATGGAAATATCTGATGGCAGATCAGCATCATCTGAACAAATTTTAAATTATTTCATGTCTGGATTGATGCTTTCTTTCAAATTTGGTCTAATTCTATTAAACAGCATTTTAATAGATGTAAATAGTGAATATACATGTATAATAACACTGGATGGGTGAAGGATCAATAATGGTAATAATAATGATATAAAGCTAGAAACCTATCTAATGAGACAGACATTAATTTGGCTCTATGTAAATATACTCCTGCCTATGTGAAACCTTGCTAAAAAAAAATGGAGATAAGAAGGGCATTCTCATTTGTTTGATTCATATTAACTCTAATCTAATAAGACCCCTAAAAATGGACAAACATGACTATACATAACGACACAAACCAATAAAAATAACTATGAAAAAAAAGCTAGGATTAAACATGTAAAGATGTCATCAATGACGTGGCCAGATGCATAAATGTTGCAAGATTTTATCTCTTTGATGTGGTTTTCAAGTCAGGAATTAAAGTCACTGCTCATTAACAAGAAGCAAATCAGTCAAAGATACAAGTACATGTAAGCATGAAGCATTGTCATTTGTGACAATCAATGCTTGTCACTGTACATGTCTAGACATAAAAGGGAAGACGGCCACTAATGAATTTCTATATATAAATGGGAAGACAGTCGCTAATGACTTTAGTTTTTCCAACAGTGTGGATGTTAAAAAATTTTTACAGTATAGCAACACTGTTACACTATCTTTTTTCTATTGGAACTGATCAACACTGATACAATGTATTTTCATGTATTGGAACTGATCAACATTGTTGCATTGTATTTTCATCTACTGAAACTAATCAACACTGATCAACATTGATACATTGTATTTTCATCTACTGAAACTGATCAACACTGATCAACATTGATACATTGTATTTTCATAATTTGGAACTGATCAACATTCATTGCGTGGCAATTCATTACAAAACAGGAAACAACTGGAATTAAAACTCTTATGATATGAAATAGACTAGGGATTTATTTTTCTAAAAAATCATTCAGAAAACCCAAAATTAAGATATTTTCATGCATTTTATTTTTAAGCTAAACATTATTTCTTTATTAAATCCCTCTAATAATTCCCTCTCCCATTTACAAACGAAATGGGGATTCCCTCCCATAATTAGTTCTAAACTGGTGATATTAAATGTCAAGAATCATACATAAAAATGAAATGCCATGTATTATTAATGAAATGCCTTGTATTATTAATGAAATGCCTTGTATTATTAAAGAAATACCTTGTATTAAAAAAATGAAATGCCTTGTACTGTTAATGAAATACCTTGTATTATTAATGAAATTAAATAAATGCCTTGTATTATTAATGAAATTAATGAAATGCCATGTATCATTAATGAAATTAATGAAATGCCTTGTATTATTACATTAATGAAATGCCTTGTATTATTAATGAAATTAATGAAATGATATGTATTATTAATGAAATTAATGAAATGCCTTGTATTAATTAATGAAATGCCTTTCTATTATTAATGAAATTAATGAAATGCCATGTATTATTAATGAAATTAATGAAATGTCATGTATTATTACCGAAATACCTTGTATTATTTATGAAATACCTTGTATTATTAATGAAATTAATGAAATAACTTGTACTATTAATGAAATGCCTTGCATTAATAATGAAATGCCTTGTATTATTAATGAAATTAATGAAATGCCTTGTATTCTTAATGAAATTAATGAAATGCCATGTGTTATTAATGAAATACCTTGAATTATTAATGAAATATCCTACATTATTAATGAAATGCCATGTATTATTAATGAAATACCTTGTATTAGTAATGAAATTAATGAAATAACTTGTATTGTTAATGAAATGCCATGTATCATTAATGAAATAACTTGTATTATTAATGAAATACCTTGTATTATTAATGAAACACCTTGTATTAATAATGAAATGCCATGTATTATTAATTAAATACCTTGTATTAATAATGAAATGCCTTGTATTATCAATGAAATACCTTGTATTATTAATGAAATGCCATGTATTATTAATGAAATGCCTTGTATTAATAATGAAATGCTTTGTATTATTAAAGAAATACCTTGTATTAAAAATGAAATGCCTTGTATTATTAATGAAATACCTTGTATTATTAATGAAATGTCCTATATTATTATGAAGTGCCTTGTATTATTAACGAAATTAATGAAATGCCATGTATTAGTAATGAAATACCTTGTATTATTAATGAAATTAATGAAATAACTTGTATTATTAATGAAATGCCATGGATTATTAATGAAATGCCTCGTATTATTAAGGAAATGTCCTGTATTATTAATGAAATGCCTTATTACTAATGAAATGGCATGGATTATAAACGAAAGTCCATTTTTGTTTTTGCTGCATCATAAAACATTAACAGCTGATAATTATCACTTCTAGTTCACCAAGATGGTGAAGTTCATACACCATTGTTACCGCAATTTGCCTTTGAAATGTAATTTTGTTTTACAATGTATTTTAACATATACACATATCACAAGTTAAATTAATATGTTTCTAATTCAATTTGAGGAGAACAAAAATCTAACTGACTACTATTTTAAGAGGTAAATGTTACTTCGTTCCCTCTAGTATCTGATCCGGGCACTCATGCTGAATCTGGCCTAGTTCTTCCAAGAATAAAACTGTTACTTTAGAAGGATGACATGAGCGAAATAGTGCATAAAACAGTTTGTAAATTTCCAAATAAAAGACATTTCTCTTTTTTTCATATTTACAACTGGATAGAAATATGAAGGTCTGTGCTTCAGAAAATTCTGCGTAATGATATGTCTTGCCTACTTGACCTGTACAGTACGTATTCCAAAATCTTTGCACAGCCAATACTGGAATTAACCATTTATTTTATGGTAAGTGTGATAGCATTTTCTTTTGAAATGGTGTTATGTATATGTAATTTAATTACTTGTTAGTTTTAAATTTTTTAAAATTTTGTTTTATTCCATTACATGTTATTGTAATGATAATTTTGTCTACTGAATTTGATATTTTTTTTTGTTTTTAGAAATTCAGTTCAGTTCTGTCTGACCTGATAAATAACCAGTAGTTGAAACATTGTCTCTAGTTTCTGACCTTGATTCAGAAATCAGATAGAGTTCTAGTAAACATTCTCAAAAAAAAAATTGTATTCATTCTAAGAGTAAGATTCATTCAGTGGAATCAAGGCCATACCTAGAGTACGTGATAATTAGCATGTAAAAAAATATTCTATGTTGTTCTAGATGGTGACCATGTGACCCTCATATGGGAATCTGTTTTGCATCTTAACTTACTGTATAACCGTTTTCTTGAGAAGAACTAGCAAGTTGGGCTTTAAATCTTCGACACTTAAAGGCGTCTTGTTGTGACCAGTTTGAGTTGAATTTTTATTTTATGGAATTACCACGTCTTTCCCTGGAAAATACTAATGCTCATAGAGAAATTCTTGGACAAAGAAATTTATTGAAATTTATTCAGAAATTCTAAACTGGAATATTATTTTCTGTGAGTGCTGCTTGCATGCTTAGATCCAATATTGCCTTCACTAACTGATGTTATTAATACCTCTCTCTCATCCAGGGAATTTCCATCATTTTTCAAAACTGCCATTGTAAAGCCTCTGCTGAAGAAACCAACACTCGACCATAATGATTTAAAGAACTACTGCCCTGTTTCTAATCTCCCATTCATGTCAAAAATCTTAGAAAAAGTTGTTCTATCCGAACTTGTATCTCATCTGAAATCAAACAGTCTTTTTAGCAATGAACAGTCTGCATATTGTCCCTGCCACTGTACTGAAACTACTCTTCTGAAAGTAGTTAATGACTTTCTCTCTGCTTTGGATAGCGGAAAGATTACAGTCCTCACTCTCCTTGACTTGTCTGCAGCATTTGACACAATAGACCATGATATATTACTTCACCGTCTCCAGCATGTATTTGGCATTCACTATACAGCCTTACTATGGTTCAAGTCCTACTTGGTCAACAGGACACAAATTGTGTCCACAAATGGAAAACACTCCAGCCCAGTTGATCTATGTTGTGGTGTTCCACAGGGGTCTGTTCTTGGACCTGTTCTCTTCATTCTATACACTCAGACACTCTCAAGTGTCATAGATTTTCATTCAGTGTCTCACCAATTGTACGCTGATGATACCCAAATATACAAATCTAGCCACCCAACTGAAGTTGAAGCTACCATCCAATGTGTAAAGAGGTGCATTTCCGATGTGAAATCATGGATGACCATGTAACAAGCTGCAGACGAATGATGATAAAACTGAAGCCATTCTGATTACAACACAAAGACTTTCTCTTTCACACCCTTTACCTCAAACAATAAATATCAGCAACACCAACATCAAATTCACACAGTCAGTACAAAACCTAGGTGTTACTCTCGACAGTACTCTCTCACTGCACCAACATGTCATGAACATATGCAAGGCTGCATATCTTGAGCTGAGATGCATCAGCTCCATTCGCAAGTATCTTTCAGCTGATGCCACTAAAACACATGTGTTCCTTAGTACTTTCAAGACTGGACTATCGTAACTCAATTCTGTCTGGTTTGTCTCAATATCTACTCCAGAAACTTCAAAAAGTTCAAAACACAGCTTCTCGGATCATCCTTAGAGAACCACAATCAGAGCACGCCTCCCCCCTGCTCTGTATCCAACACTGGCTATCCATTCGATCCAGAATTAAACACAAAATTTGTTCCCTGTGCTATGTTTCACTGACGGGCTCCAGTCCAACATACTTATCCGACCTCACCCATGTGTACACACCAGCAAGTCATATGGACAATGTTCTTTTGCATACCAGGGTCCAGCAACGTGGAACGAATTGCCCACTGAACTTAGACACAAAGATAGTGATCTCATTCAAGAACGCTCTTAAAACTCACCTATTTCAACTGCAAGAACAGACTTAAAGACCTAATAATGTATCCTTACCTTAAATATTTTCAGCATGTTTTCTGTTTTCTAATTTCATGGTGTTTGTTTTTATTTTTGTAATTATATCATTATATATGTTTTTTAAGTGTTGTCAAATGTTGTAAAGCGCTTAGAGCTTCTAAAGATTAGGCGCTATACAAAGTCCTCATTATTATTATTATTCAACAAGGAACTGTTGACACGGCAACACTCTGAAGGTCACGACATATGTTCTTCGGGACTCAAACACTGATTCATTTAGGACTTTTCATTGATAGGACTTCTATTTTTTAGTTCTTGGATTAATTTTGGATTTGATTCATAAACCGTAAGTCCTTTTTCTCATTTTGACCTTGTTTTTCTAGGGAAATAAATTATTTATTAAATTTTACAAAGCTTGTTGTTTTCACTCTTTTCTTGTTACTTTTGTACAAGCCTAGACATGTAACAATGGTACATTTTTTCCTTCTGCCTCAAGATAATTTTATTCAACTAATGCAACAGATATATTTAGTTCATTTTCGGAAATATTTCCAAAAAAAAAACCAATTTAAAAAAAAAACAGCCATGCACCCCCTCCCCCTCCCAAAAAATAATTGGTGGGTCATGTAGCAAGAAAAGTAGGTCATTACAAGCACACTCTGCTTTTACAGGTGTTAACATAAATGATAGATGTGGATAGACACATTAAATTTCACAACCGTAACATATACAATAGTATCTAGGAAACTGAGCTACCAGTGACAAAGGGTGTCTGGCATACTTTGCCAAAGCAAATGATCGCTGGACATGTCTAGCTACAATATGAGTGAGACAGCGACACATAACATTATAGGACATACTTTCAGCCAGCAACACACTGAAATGATTGCCATGATCCCATAATACAACAACTATGTAATTTGTTTCATCTATTGCTCATGAATAAATCAGAATTGCTTTACTCCAGGGAGATTACAGTGGCTAAAATTATTTCATCACAAATATGCAACAGCAGTAAATTATCTATAACTACCATAGCATCTTAAGGTGAAGCATCAAAGTCCACTCTTGGGCTTGAGGGGCCTTGGGTGGCTAAGTGGTCTTAAAGCACTTGCCTTTACTGATCACTACCATCTCATTTCTGTGCATGTGGGTTTGAGTCTCTGGCTTGACCAAAATGGGTATGTAAGAAATCTTGCCAGCAGCTTCCTGTGGGTCAGTGGTTCTTCACGGGGATTTCCCAGGTTCTTCCTCCACCAGTTATACTAACATGTATAGTCTATCGTGTGCTGAAAAATAGCCCAAAAGAACAACAACATTCTTGAACTCTACCTTCTATTTGCACCGTGGACTCCACTTTGAAATGTCATGCATTACTCAAAGTCAAGATCTATTTTAGATGTGGAAATGCCTGCATGTATGCAAGCTTAATGTTCTATAAACACAATATTTAGCCCTTTTACACAACTGTAATTATATAATTTTTCTATGCCAAGTATTTAAATAAAACAAATGCAAAGTAAAATTAACATAGGTGTACTTCTGGAAGTCTCAACCCTAATTTTATATGCTAACATTAATATTAAAAGTTTGTGCAAATCTGTTTTGAGCCAACCCTATGCTGTATATGTTTTTGCATATACTGTAACATTCATATCTGACTGAACAAGAATATCCATGGAGCAAATAAGATCTATTTATTGGAAGCATATTATTGCCAATTTCCTTTGACCACATACATTTTGCTTTAAAATAGCTGCTTTCTACATTTTGCTGATACCCTCCACCTTCATTCACAACAATGAGGCTGACTGTACAGATCCTACTCTAAATGTATTCCAGTAGCTGCCATTCGGACCCCCTTAGTTCTGGACCCCCTCAGTTATTAACAAAACAAGAATTGACAGACAAGTTATGAATGCATCAAACAATGCTTTAAATCTCTAACTTCTCAGTCAATCCTACACTCAGTCCAATCATAGCCACATGGTCTGAATAGGCTGTGGTTTGTTTTTCTTGAAGAAATTTCCAGCAAACACACTGTAATTTTTCTGTATGGTACACTGTTCTCCCATTATGGTCTAACTTTCTTTAAAATGGTGAGATGGATGGATAGTTCAAAACAAAAGTACTCTTTTACTTCAGGAAATAAAAACAGCCCAAAATACCAACTGTTAAAACACCCAAACTAAAAACTGAGGACCCTCTAGCACAGGGATCTCAAACATGTGGCCCGCCAAGCCGTATCCTGTGGCCCGCAAAATCACTGGCGTCACAAGGTGTCATGAGAAAAAACTAAAGTTGTGGGGCCCTTGGGCTATAGAAAATGTCCTCATGCAGCCCTCAGGGTGGTTTGAGTTTGAGACCCCTGCTCTAGCACCCTCTAATAATGTGAGCTCATTTTTTTTCTGGGCATCCATAACATGCCTAAAAATCTGCAGATGAGTCACATATGTTACTCCAGCACCCACCACCCCCATGGGACAAATGTGAAACCTCCAATGCCACCCTTTATCACAAAACTTTCAGGTTGATAACCTCTTTGAAACCATAAATTAGCACTGCCTTTCCTAATGAGATAGTTAGAAAGCTATTGTCTCATTTACAAAACAGATATAGCAAGCTCCAACTGTAATGAGCATGCTTTGGGGTGTGCTTTCACTTATCTAGGGCTGAGAAAGTGGTAAATTTCACACCCTATCTTCTTTATTTACAGATACTGCTGAACTGTGCAAAAAACGTTAGAAGAGGAAATTCAATCAAAGACCATAACTAACATGCTGGTGGCTACACAAGGACAAAACCCATTTCAAAGACAAATTGAAAAATCTATGTCTAATCTCAGTTGGGCAAGTACTAAAACATTTGCCCTGAAAAACTCTTACTGAACTGGTTACTATATATCTTCTGATTCAACAGTATACCCCGAGCCCAACAATGTTCACTGATCAATCTGTGTACAAAAAAAGTGTTAACAAAAATAAAAATCATAAACATTCATTAACTTGGCAAAATACACAATCTGAAGCATTAAATGTAGTACATAAATTTATAAACTTCATTTTATCAATACAACCCTTCATCACACTTTCAAAAACTATCAAGGCAACTAAAAAGAAAATCTAAACTGCTTTAAGCAGATGTAATTAAATATTTCATTCATGGAGTGCAAACATTCTGTACTGTCATTCACGGAGCACAAACATTTTGTACTGTCATTCATAAGTGCAAACATTTTTTACTGTCATTCATGGCTCTGCAACACATTTCAATGAAATGTTTCCACTTCACTCATGAAACATTTCCTTACATCATCAAACTATGACATTTTTCAGCTCAAGTTAAATTTTTGTGCTAACACAGTTTTGTGACTTTGGTCAACTGAACATACAAACCAAAGATGTGTACCCTGTGCATTGAACACTGATTACTTTTATGACATGTACCCTGCACACAGAACACTGATTACTTTCGTGACATGTACCTTGTGCATAGAACACTGATTACTTTCATGATAAGCACCCTGTGCATAGAATATTGATTACTTTCATCTGTACCCTGTGCATTAAACACTTATTACTTTTCATGTTATGCACCCTGTGCATTAAACACTGATTACTTTCATGTTATGTACCCTGTGCATAGAACACTGATTGGTTTCATGTTATGTACCCTGTGCATAGAACACTGATTGGTTTCATGTTATGTACCCTGTGCATAGAACACTGATTACTTTCATGACATGTGTCCTGTTCATACCTGATTACTTTCATGTTATGTACCCTGTGCATAAACAGTGACTGCTTTCGTATGTACCCTTTACATAGCTGATACTGATCACTTTCATGATTTGTGCCCCGTGCATAGAACACTGATTACTTTCATATGTACCTTCTGCATAGCTTACACTAATAATTTTCATGGTAAATTATGATACATTATTGATAGGGGGATTGTTTGGACCAAAATATCTTCCCTATTATTGGTCTAGGTTTCATCTTGCAGACTGACAAAATGGATTTTTTTTTAAAAGCAAAAATGGCTGTATTTGCAAATTTCTAAAAGTACAGACCAAATTGACTAAACTAATCTTCTGCAACTATTAATGACCGTATGTCATCCCTGTGTATAAAAGAAAACCTTACTGATATGCTCAAGAAGCAAACAAACCAACTCACCAAACAAACCAACTCTATGGAGCTCTCATTATATTAAAGGCTGCAATAGTAGCTAATGTTAGGCCCATGCAAAATGAAGACAACTGAAGAAAAAAATTTGCCAGTGCTAACAAAATTTTGCTGAATGGAAATTCAATAAACCAGTACTTTTCTTTACAGTGCATCCCAATTATCCTTGTCTGCCTCTATAGTGATAAAACAGATTTTGCTAACTGGAATCTGTCAGATTATATGACACCTGGTCTCCAGTTCAACAAGGTTATCCTCTGGAAATATCTCCAAGCTTGTTCTTCCATGCAAAATCAATGAGGTCTTTAAATGAAACATAACCCATTACATTGTAATCAAAGTTCATGACTAATTCAATTCTTGGTCAATTTTCTACTTCATGGCTAGAAAGACCTCACACAAATTAAACAGGTTTTCCCAGAATATGCATACTGTGAAAATTCACAGTGGTGATATATCCAGTAATAAAAAGAGGCCCATTTCGGCCTGAGATTGCTCTCTTGGCTGACATCTACATAACAGCCAAATGCAAGTACTGTTACTAAAAAATCTGGTTTAGAATGATGTGTTCTGACATCAGTTTTTGACGTTTGTTGTCAAATTTGGTTAAATTCTGCTAAGCAGTTTTGGGGAAGTCATTTTAAGTTTTGGGGTCCGTTGCTTGTTTATTTTGTCGGGATTATTTGTGCAGTCTTCATGCATGGATGTTTTGGGGTTGTTTGGTCAGATCTGGTCAAATTCTATTCAACAGTTCTGAAAATTTTTAAAGTTTTTTTAAATATTATTTTAATAATGGCAGCTGTATTTAACAGTGGATCAGTATCATTTGTACAAATTTCTGAGGCCTTCCATAAAAGGATGCTTTCTATCCAAATAAAATCTTTCATATATGTGAAAGCTGTAATTTAATCGGTGAATCTAAAAGTTAACAGAAAATTATCTCTTACTGGAGTCCAGCAGATTTTTGTCACATACCATACTGAGAGCTCCATTTTAATCAGACCATTGTAATTTTTAATTGAAACATCAACAAATCTTATAAAGAAAACTGTAATAACAAGAGACCCCAGCAAGCCTGCCACTGCTCAATGGCTGACATTTGCTCATTAGCCAAATGTACGTGCAGCTGGGTAAAAAATTTGGATCACAATGACGTTTTCTGAAGAATGCCATATGTAATGAAACATGTTTTAAGGTTTCTCTAGTTCTGTATATTTTCAGCCATTTTTGATCACTCATCATTTGTTAAATCTCATAATACCTCAATCCCATGATGATTTCTTTCAGAGTCATTCAAATTCTGTTAAGCAGTTTTTGGAGATAAAGTTGTAATGTTTCTACCATTAGATGTTGTTTTTGTTGTTGTTGGGTTTAACGCCATTTTTCAGCACAAGATAGGCTATAATGGCAGCCAGTATAAAAATGGTGGAGGAAGAACCCTGGAAAACCCCAGAAAGAACCACCTACCCGTGAGAAGCTACTGGCAAGCTTTCTCACATACCCACATTGGCCAAACCTGAGACTCCAACCCACAATGACAGAGGTGAGATGGTAGTGAACCATAACGGTGAGCGCTTTAGACCATTCAGCCACTTGGGGCCCCCTCTACCATTAGTAGCAGTGCCCATATTTTATGTTGGATTAGTATCATTTTTATGAGTGTGAAAGTGAAAATATCTCTGATACTCCTCAGCAATAACAAGATTTTCAAATTAGCTTATATGGCGGACATACTGGATTCAAGTTGGTACCATTTTCGTTTAGGACCAAGCAGATATCATAGGAATTCTTTTGGTCAAAACCTCCATGTCATAATGATTATCCAACCAGGGGAAGTAGCGACAAAATGATTTTCATGATATATGACTAGCACCATTTTCAATCTGGACCAATTAGATCATATGAAATCTATTTGTGAAAACCCCATGCTGATATAGACATTCATTTGGGAACAGAGATAACATAAAAAAAATAGCACCCACTGAAGGTTAGCCAAGTAGGTACAAGGGGTGAAACGACTCATCGATATATTGATGCATCAATACTTTTGCTGAAATGATATACATATCAATACTAGCGAGGGAGAATTGATACAAAACGTTACTTACCATATGCATGTTATTTTAGTCTTCAGCAGTCATGAATAATAATTATTATTAGTTGCCGTGTTATTCTGTAAAATTATGATCCATCTGACACAGCATTTGCAGTCACAGGCACTCATGTTTATTTGTAAAAACCAAAACGATTATTTGAGAATACCAACTCGCTGTCTACAAGTTAACATAAAGTGACATCATCTGTAATCTGACCCCTCCCCCCATTTCGTGTGAATTATCTTAAACCAGAAATATGTTCAGTATATACTATATGTTCCAAATGTGTTCCAGATGTATAAAAAAGTACTTTACTCATCATTTAATAACCACTTTCACACGAAGTTTATACTTTAAATTGTATCTTGATTCCTTTGGTCGATTTGAAAGCTACGCTACTGGTGTGATGCATGTTGAAATACCTTATATTGAATACTCATTTGTGGTTATTGCTTGTTCTGCTCCAGGTTAAACAATAACCACCAATCAGAAATCAATGTAGCTTATTCTCTGCGTGACAAACAGGAAGTATTGGCAGAGCAACAGAGAGACTTCATGGGAAAGTCAGTATATATTTCAAGTACTTAAGTGGAGATGCTGTCAGGGTGTGCCATTGCGCAAATCGTGCAAAATTTTTACGAATTCAAGTGTTTGGAGAACAACAAAACGCGAAAACTCCCGCAAATTTGTTGAAAGTCCCACATATGAAAATGTGCTTGGCAAAGCATACAGTTTTTATTTAAACGTTCTTGTTGAGACATCTGTTTTTTGGGTAGCTACTGTTCCACATCTAGGTTCTGCAAGCACGACATGAATGGTTGTTAAAACTAAATTTGATTAGAATGTGCCCAGGAATAAAAATTATGGCATAGTTTGAACCATTCATGAAGAAAGTTTTACAAAAGTGTGTTTAAAATATTGGCTACCTAGAAACCCCAAAATGCCTGATTCCCCACACGGTTCATTACAATTTTGTCCGGCAAATACTTGCTACTGATGACAATAATTTTTAAAGTTATAAAGTATATCAGATTATTGGAGCTGGAAAAGTGTTATTGGAGACACCAGTGAGTGATTTTGAGCCTGAAATGGTGTTAAATACGAGTCAGATGTACATGCTGGATGGACAAAATATAGACAGCATGACCCTTTCATTGGAATTTTGAAATTAAATGTACAAAGGGCAGAATACTGAGCCTAATTAAAATACAGACAATTTAAAAGTATAATACAATTTTCATTTTTTTAACTAATCAAATTTGCCCTGTGGATCATATGCTACAAAACCATATACATGAATCCATATCAGGGTTAAGGTAAATTCAATAAATTAAGGGTTAAAAAATGCAATTAAAAAGTATAGATATTTATTTTCATACCTCTGTCTGCACAAGCATTGAAGGACTAAATACCCTTATAAAGCATTACGGAACAGATAAGAAATTTGGCATAGTAGTCAATAAACTACTGATTTATCAAAGAAGTTTACGTTAGTGAAAAATCCTATTTTGGAGCAGATGCATCCAAAAGATAATGTCTGTGATCTATGGAAAATTGTAGATAAAAGTCACAAAGATCAGTTTCCCAACATATTCAAGCTGACAAAGCTAGCTATGTATATGCCCCTTCAAAAAGAAGAACAGAGCAATATTGATACAAATAAATGGAGCAGAGTAGGCTCAGAATTATTAACAAATTAATGCTTATACAATTAGAGCTGACATCTGTCAAAGATGTTGATTTCAGAAGAGCTATAAGAAAGTGGAGCAGGAAGAAAGAGAGACAGATATTGAAGTTTAGATAAATATTGACCAACCATTTCTTCCTCCCCTCCTTTTTTCTTTGATAAAGGGGGAGGTCTCCCTTAAGATGAAATCCTGTCATCATCTCACCTTAAATTGTACATTGGGAAACAAATTTGGAATTTCTCTTTTTCATGCAGAGATATTTAACCAGTGAATGAAGGTGCTCATTGAATAAATGAAATTAGCATAGAATGAGCAATGGTGCAGATTTCAAACTGCTCAAGTTTATCACCTTGTACAAGTTAAAAGAAAATTGTGGAATAGGACTGGGTGTAGTCAATAGTTTTCCTTCTTCACTAGCAAATACAAGTACCTGTGGCTGCTGCAGTCTTTTGCATCTGCTGGAAATAAAATGTGACAGATTTTGTTGGTATTCAACCTTATTCCATGCCTGGATTTGTTCTAGGTGAGATTTTCTTTGCACAAAGAAATTTAATTATTTCCTGTTTTGAAGATAACATCATAATGTCTTCCAAGTGTAACTGAGACACGAAATTGGTAATAATATGTTTTCAAATCATTCATGTTGTAAAAAAAAACAAAGAGAGTTAAATGCAGCCACCATTAAATGGCCTAAAACATCGGATAAAACTCACTGCAACCAACAGGTAGTCTGTTTGAAGCATTGTTGTTATCTTCTCATCAATGAGAATTGCATATAAATATATGATACCTATATGTATATCTGTAGTCTGTGTACTGGAAATACAACCAAGAATGTCAACATACATAAAGGGCATCACCCACCTTCCAAAGATGGAAAGACCATCAAGTTCATATGTGTATCAATATGTATCATATCACAGGCTGCGTATCGTGAATCGTATCGATATGTGGCACAGGTGTATCATTTCACCCCTAGTAGGTACCAAAAAACTTCTGATGAAAATCCCATGTCAAAATGATATTCCCTTCAAGAGATGTGGCTAACACAAAATTTTCAAAATGGTCACATATCAGACATCAGGTCAGCATCATTTTAATTTAAGATCAACAAAACATTATAAGAAAGCTTTTAGTGAAAATCTCAACACAATATGACCATTCAGAGACTGAGTTTGAGCTTTGTAATTAACACTCTGACCATACAATTTCTGAAGTCTGCTCAAGTCTGGAACTGAACATGTCAGTTGTGCAGCAAGATCAAATAACCACCCTCTGTTACTTACCACTGTACCACACTCACAGCTCAATCAGAAAGTTGTCATGTGGTTAAACAAACTATGGAATTAAGGTCAATTAATTACTGAAAGAAGCAGCATCATTTTCATTCTGGAGCATGGAGAATCCTACCCAATTACATTAACTAGTAAGTTATGCCAATTTGTGTTTTCTATTGCACTGGTTTTGAAATTAGGGTAGGTTTGGTTGTTTTTTTTTTTTTTTTTTTAAACCAATGGGGGAAAAAAATGCTTGGGTTGGCAGTGAGAAACATGGATGGTTGGCCAACCAGAAACACATTCTTTTTACCCTATCTCTTAAATAGCAACTACAAGATGTGACAGGATGGTCATTTATTTCAAAGTCTGTAGTTTTTAACTGGGTGGGTGTGGTCATTTACCCTGAAGGTGGTGCTATGAAAATCAGCTCACAACAGCTGATGTTTACTTCCATGCTGATAAAGCACAAGCACCCAAACATGCTTGTATGTGAATCAAATGGAGGCATCCAATGGCGCTTCCATAGAATCTAGAAGAGGCATCCAAAAGTGCATTTATGATGCAAAGGGTTAAGCAACTTTAAGATTAAGGCACTGAACGTTTTTCGATTTTATTAGCAGCAGCCATATATGACAGAAGATTTGCTTCATGCAAGATGCTTTTGGTAAAATTTGGACAAATTCTATCAACAATTTTTAAAAAAAGGCAATTTATTAAAAAAGATGTTATTTAGAAGTTTTACTACTTTTAGTAATGGTGGACATATTTGATGACATGTTGGCATCAACCAAATAAACTTTGAAGACCTTTATGCCAAGATGCTTTCTTTCAAAGTTGGTCAAATTCAGTTGGGTGGTTCTGGTGGAGAAGTCATTTAAAGGTTTTTCTATATATCTAGTGGTGGACCATAATAACTTACAAACATCTGAAAGAGCTTAAATTCTGCTGAATTGTTCTGTGAAGAAGTTAAGTAGCAACTGTGAATGGATGTTGGGCATTGGATGACAAACAAGGCACAACTAAAGATGATTGATGTACAAGTACCAAACAGGAAAAAAAGGCTGATCTATCCTCTTAATGCCACACAAATAATCTAAAGATAGGACTGCAGTATTGGTAAGAATGACAATTATTTTCTGATAAAGTTAAAACATTTAATTTTCTTTTGGAAGATGAGCCTGGTCTCAACATTTGATGTAATTTTCCTTTAGGAAGATGATCCTTTTCTCAGCATTTAAATCTCTCATGTAAACAACAGCTGAGATTGATCTATGATTTCAAATCTTTAGTTAAAGTAATTGCTGGTAATATGGATTTTGTCATCAGCTCATGAACACTATCAATAGTTAAATTAATTATTCAAATATAAACTTGAATTACTGTTATGTCAGATCAATCACTGTAAGATTTCTCTGATTTCTGTCTTTATCAAAAGATAAGCCCATACTTCATGACAAGCCCACATTCTAACCCAACCCCATTTTTACATAATGTTTGCAATAATTACAAAGGATGCCTTTGTCAGAAAATATGCCCACTCCCAACTTTTTTAAGAAATTTGTCATGTCCCCCCCACCTCATCCCCATCTTGTCAAGGGAAAAGTAATGTTAAATGAATTGATCAATCAATATGAATTTCATTGAATATGAAAACAGATCAGATTTCTGCAAAACAAATATCCACTCTGAGCTCTCACCCAATGTACTTTCAAAAAAGTTAAAGAAAGTGAACAAGTGTTAATTAAATTTCACCTTTAATTAATTTGAGTGTTAAGTCTGTTCAAACACCTAATTTTCACATGAGCCCAACATTGTTCATTAGCAAGTACTGCAATGAAATAAGCACCAGATACAGCTTGAGACATATTCATTTCAGGATTTAATTTAGATTTTAAGTTTTTTCTTGTGACAAATACCTGATATAAAGCACTATGCAATCTTGTGAGAAATACTCAATATAAATTACTATGCAATCTTATGACATATACTGGATATAAATTACTATGCAACCTTGTGAAAAAATGTGATATATAGTACTATGTCAGGAGTGTCAAACATGGCCTGCCAGACTCATTTGGTTTGCCCCCAGACAAGGTCTCTTGCTAATGTCAAATTGTGTATGCTTATCATAGTTCATGATATATATGGCCCAGGTGAAATGTATTTACAGTAGTCCCCCTCTTGAACGGCCACCTGCTCCTTATGGCCAGAATCCGATGGCACCGACGAATTTGTGTTCAAAAGTACCCCTCATGAAAGGCCACCCCGCTAACGCGAACAGCATATTAGTACAAAAATATAAAATTTACCCCTCACAAGCGGCCGCATTTTATTTTGTAATATATATCCAGAACCAATTTTATTCATAACGTGTGTTAAGTAATCTGATTTCTGTTTCCCGATGTCAGGTTTTCGTTCCTGAAAGAAGTGTTGACTACAATAAATGTACCACTAAGGTTAATATTATATCATTTACACCTCACGAGAAGCCACATTTATTCCATAAAGCCGAGAAAGACTCAAATTTTAATCCATACAAAAAGGTAAGTACACGTAATCCGATTAGCCTTACTGCTGTGTTACCATGAGATGTCCAGTTTAGTCACTCTGATAATTGTTAAGATTACAATTACTGAACAGTAGTAACAGCTGAGAAGTGGCGGTATTGATGTACAATACACAAGTTGGTGGGAAAATGGTTTGATAGCCTTTATGGTTTCCCTTAGTAAGATGTTGAGCTTGTTCATTTTCATAATTAGTGGCTATTACTACCGACAATAATTGTCAAGATTACAAATCCTAACGGCCGCGAGGTGCTATTGTTCAGATCAAATCTGCGTACATATCGAAGCCGTTTTGGCTTCTCTCCCTTAGTGTAAAGAACTGTAAACACAAATAGGGTACCAGACTGCGACTAATGAATCACGTGACAAGATTGCTGCCTTTAAAAGAAACACATGGCATTTTGTTTAAATGCAGAAAAGTTGTTTTATCATTCTTGTATTTGGCAACACTGATGATTACAACCGGACGTAATTATCAAGATCATAACAGGGTCAGCAAAGTCTAAAAATAGATTTTTGCAGAAACACACAGAGAAATTAGCCTTGAACAAAACAGGGTACCAGACAAAGACTGAAATATCACGTGACAACACATTCCTTTACGAAGAAGGCATTTCGTCTGCTCTGCAAAAGTTTCGTCTGCATAATTAAATCGCATACAGTTAGCAACATCCGAATAAATCATTACAAAACATTAACATGTCATCACGTAAATGGAGACGATTACTTTAGAAAAAAGTCTTTTATTCTACTCGACATCGGGTGAAGTGGGGAGGGGGAACTTGCCGAACAATTTTAGGTAGAAAAGACGCGAATAAACAACATCATAACCGATAAGGAGGTTATTCAGCAGCAGTGGGTGTTACGTGTAGGCTCGTACAAATGTAACAGAAGAAAAGAGTGAAGTCAACAAGCTTTGTATATTTTAACAAAATAATTTATTTCCCTAGAAAACAATGTAAAAATTGGTAAATAGGACTTACGGTTTGTGAATATAATCCAAAATTTAATCCTAAGAATGAAAAAATACAAGTCCTATCACTAAATAGTTCTATTAGAATCCAGGTTCGAATCTCAACAACATACAAATATGGAAGGCGATGACGTCAGATGTGGTCATGTATGAATATCAACAATTCCTCAATTGAATCACAGTTTTTATTTCCGAATAATAACAGAATAAATTTCCCTGAATATCTTTCACAATTTTTTATAAGAAAGTCAACTTGTTGAGTTTCCAGGAGAATAAATTATTAAATCCAAAAATCAGATGAAAAACAAACAATCTGGCAACAAATAAAAATAACACCTTGTTCCTTCAAGATGTTAAACGACTCTGACAGAAGAATATTAAGAATATGTATTTAAACCCTAAAAACATCATTTCAAATCTCGCGAGATGGGTCATGTGGTCTCTTACTACAAGAAATCCATCACGTACGCCAGTGTAGCCCCACTTAAAAAACCAACAATAAATAAACGTTGTTTACATATGGTGATCACGCAAGGAAAGTATGGCCCTGATACTGACCAATCATTTTAACTGCCTGTTTACAAACTTCCCCAACCTAAGACGAACTAGGTTAACTAAAAATAATTCTCATGTAACATGTTTTACGTCTTAGATAAATAACATTTAGTAAAAGAAAATACTGAATTACTGAAAAAGAATTCGAATCCTTTCAATAATCATTACAATAAAATGTAATGAAACAAAAATAAAATAAAAAAGAATTTTAAAACTAACACACAAGCAGTTTAATTACATATACGTAACATGGGAAAATGGAGCAAATGGAAAGAGAATTATGTATGTACCAAGATTTAAATGACGTTTCTGAATGGTTTTGCAATGTGCATAACAACAACACCCGCTCGCATATCACGCTTACACAAGAATAAGAATTATTAATGCATATTCAGTTGAAATAAGTCTATTATTATAACAAGAAGAACCTTTTAATAATTAATGTTACTTTTAAACGAAGATATTAAATGCTTTGAAGAATGTAGCTTTCTTACTGTGTACATTACATATACTTCTCTCAAAAAAAGTATTCCCCCTCTGGAAAGGCCACCCGTCTTATAAGGCCACTTTCCCGGTGCAGAAGGGGTGGCTGTATAAGATAGGGGCCTACTGTATATCAAATCTGGCCCGCAATAGTAATTGAGTCTGACACCCCTGCACTATGCAATATGCAAGCTTGTGACAAATACCCAATATAAAATACTAAGCAAAACTGACAAATGTCAATATAAAGTACTTTGTAATCTGGGTATATATATATATATATATATATATATATATATATATATATTAATATTTCATGAAAACTGTATAAGAAATGTTGAAGATTCAAGTATCTGAACTATGTATACAAATATGGGTGTCAAACCCAACAGGTCTGGATTTTTGGCAAGCCTGCTGAATGACTCCAATTAACTTGAAACCTAACATGTGCCAATACCTACAGAACACTGATCAATACTCCCACTGACAAGAATATCACATAATTTACAGGCACATTGGCAGTCGAGAACTTGTTGGCCTAATGTCCATCATATATCCAACTGACATTATACAAATTCAGACTGTAACAACCTGCATATTTGCACATTTTTCAGCCAATTTTCATTATGTACTCACAAAATGAACTTGAAATCACACCAGACAAGTGTCTAAATAAAAATTCTTTGATTTCATATGATATGCTCTGCTAATAAGTAGAGCGAGACGACATCTGCTCTGGCAATAGGCCACTAGGACTTGCACCTTGCTAGGGAAAAAATGGTCAGGGGTCTATTGGAATTTGCAGCATATAAAAATGTGACTTACAGATTGGTGGAGTTCGTAATCCTTCAACTATGGATGGAATCTTTCAATCAACTGTAGTATAACAGACATTTCAATTAATTTGTTATGACTCAATGGTCTTAAACTATGCAACAAGAAGAAGTAAAACCAATCCAAATAATCGTAAAAAGTTCTATCACAAATCCAAAAGAATAGAGTTCCAAATGAATTCCAGGTCTTGATTATGCTGATTTACCCACAGCCTTGAATGTGCTTCAGTGCCAACAATCTTGATGTATCACAATGGCATTGTCCAAAATCTCTTTGAATGAATTCACAATAATCTAAAAATATCATTAGTCCAAATGGCAGTATGAGCACTCTGTAATTCTAATAAATAATTCAAATAAATGATTCCTCTCAGATAAAGTCTGAACACAACAGTAAATACTTCTGCAGACTGAACATAAAATAAGAACATAAATAGGAACAAGAATAATGGTTCACTTCTCTCCTTATATACATCTCCACAACTCTATTACAATTCCGTGTTGCAATACATTTCTACTTGATCTATGGACATTACCTCCCCACCTGACTTAGGCTGCAACACAACCCCACCTGACTTATGTTGCAATACTCAATCACACCAGTGGAACACTACCCCAAACTATAAACAGGTTCATTATCAAGGCTGGGTTTAGAACTAAAATTCAAGTAAACAACCTATTTATAACATAAAATATAATCTACAATAATAGACAAACATTAAACACACAATATAGATGTACATCACAAACTACAAACCAATCTAATTTCCACTATATGTGAATCATTCAAAGGTTGCATATGAACTATCAAAGGCCCATACAGTTGTCAAAGCCTGTTCTGAAGGGCCCCAAGCTGCTGCCAGGCACTTTTGTTGCTGGTCCCCCAAATTCTTTGATTCCACAGAGGAGATGAGGCCTCTGAGCAGCATCTCTGCCTCAAGAGGTGCAGTCCATAACCTTCAACATCTCCAAGGTGGCATCCCTGTGGAGGTAAAGAAACCATGCCGAGACTTCCATAGACATGGATGGTGCATGATGTGATATCTTCGATACAGTCTCCAGCAAGTGCCGAATCACCACTTACTTTACTTTTTACTTTAATCCTCTTCGTGCCAAGTTGGCACATAGGGCGTCCACCGCTGCCCTCCATTGGTCCCTGTCCTGTGCCACTTTCTTTGCTTCTCCCCACGATAGTTTCACGGTTTTCAGCTCGGCATCGAGTGTTCTTCTCCATGTGTTGGCAGGGCGTCCTCTATTTCTCTTCCCTTGGGGATTCCACTCTAGGGCGTGCTTCACGATGCTACTGCTGCCTTTTCTCCAAGTGTGGCCCACCCATTGCCATTTCCTTCTAGAGATGGTTACAGTGATCAGTTCTTGCTTTGTCCTTTTCCAGAGTTCTTCATTGGACACTTTCTCAGGCCACCAGATGCCACTGGAGACAATAATTTCTCATTCAAGAGACTCAAGGAGGCCACCAAATAGAGATCGGCAAGCGATGTTATCATTGGTAGCCTGCAGGCCTTAAGCTCCAATTCCAGTAAAGTTTTAGCAGGAAGGCGAGCTCATGTATGCCATTTTTTATTCTCCCTAGTTCAAGGAGGGGGTGGGGAGTTTAAGGGGCCAAGCTGGAAAATGAACTCAGTGACCAAAATGCAGAAGAGAGAACAGACCACCCCTTCTGCCACATGGCAAACTCTTAGGAACAGAAAGCCCCTCTAGACTGGAGTGTGCGTGTGTGTGTGTGATTTGGATTTTTAACGTAGCTTTAACAATTTTTCAGTCATATCGCTACGGTGTTTGCAGTGTGGCAGTTTACAGTGATGTCTAGCACTGGGGCATCATGCCACAGACATGTAGCATGATGTCCCACCCAGTCACATTATCTTAACACCAGGCTGTCCAGTCCTAACACTAACGTCTTGATGCTGAGGGCCAAGCGAGGCAGCTGTTGGTACCATTTTTGTAAGTTCAAGACTGGAGAGAATCTTCTTGTCCTTTTTGCACTGTGCATAAGAAAGTTTAGACTGGATGAAAGAGGTATTAAACTTGGTTCACTGCTTGATAAAATGCCCAAATTGCCTTCTCCTCCAACACCTGACACAGCAGATGGCAAGAAGCTCAGGCCCCAATATCTCATGGACAAGCCCACATCAAATTGATCCAACTAAGATCACAGCTCTCCTCTCTCAGGATTCGCTTGTCTATGTCGCCATTATGCCAATCTTGAGAAGGCACTGCTCATCCCTAAGCAGGAGGCATGACTCACTCAAGTGTTTTCCTCCCTTAGGAGCGGTCAAGGTTCATATCTCACACTGTAACGTGCATCAGGGCTTCTTGACCTTTTGGCAATCTCCAAAACCATCAAGGTCACAGTGCATTCCTGACCCAAAAATGCGATTGTCTTTCTCAAAACAGGAAGAGGTCCAGACCCACGTGGAACAGACTCTTCTTTCTCCTTCTCTCTGTGTGGCAACTTTCTGCAAAGTTCCACACTTGGTCAATCTTGAGACAAGAAACTGAACATACCCCTGTACATGCAGAGTCATTGCATGACAAGCATATGAGATGTATGTCCAACTGGGCCTTCCTGTGCCCACACATTGCCTACAGGAATCTCTGAGAAAAATTCACACAAAACAAAAAACCTAGAACCTAACTGATAGACAATATCTATCCTAGCAAGGGAATTATGAAGGTGGATACAGTTTAGTAATGCACTGACCATCAGGAAAAAAAAGCAACAGCACACTTGCACAAGGAGAAAAGAGGAAGATATTGTCTGTGTTGGCTTTGACTAAGGGGTCAAACTGGGATCATATTCCATTCATTTCTGGCCTTCCAATACTAATTGG
Source organism: Megalonaias nervosa (assembly GCA_016617855.1). Lineage (NCBI taxonomy): Eukaryota > Metazoa > Mollusca > Bivalvia > Unionida > Unionidae > Megalonaias > Megalonaias nervosa. The sequence goes on from JAECUM010005310.1 coordinate 42,387, forward strand.
AGGAGGGAATAATTAGCTTGGACTGGGAACCAAGAGTCTGGAAAATGAAAACAATGCAACAGTAGCAGATAACATATAACTGCCACTAAAAGAGAGTTTTATGTATTTATTAAACTTTAGCCCTGGGGTCCCTGAGATAACAGAGGAATTCCATGACCTTAATGCAAATCTACACCCCATAGGGAAGTCACCAGCCAAGTTTGCATAATGCACAGCAAACAAGATTTTGTTTTACAAGAAACTTGACAGACAGACAGACATACAATGAGATGAAACCAATACTCTTTACCTGCTAATTTCCTGACAGACAGACAGGCAATGAGATGAAACCAGTATACTCTTTACCTGCTTATTTCCAGACAGATATACATACAATGAGATGAAACCAGTATACTCTTTACTTATTTCCAGACAGACAGACAGGCATACAATGAGATGAAACCAATACACACTTTACCTGCTTATTTCCAGAAAGACAGACAGATATACAATGAGATGAAACCAGTATACACATTACCTGGTTATTTCCAGACAGGCAGACAGAAATACAGTGAGACAAAACCAATACACCAATTACCTACTTATTTCCAGACAGACATAAAATGAGATGAAACCAATACACTCATTACCTGCCTATTTCCAGAGAGACAGACATACAGTGAGATGAAACCAGTACACCCTTTCTGTCTGTATAAAAATGATGTTGAGTGAGCAAAATATTTTAAAAATTTGTCACCAAGTCTACTAGGTCTCCCTGTAGTTCTTGTCGACTCAAGACAGCCATACATTTTCTTGTTGAGTCCATTAGGTCTCCCTGTAGATTCTGTCTACTGAAGATAAAATCATACCTTTTCTTACAGAGTCTACTAGGTCTCCCTGCACTTCTTGTCTACTGAAGACAAAAATCTTATATTTTCTTAGAGAGTCTACTAGGTCTCCCTGTAGTTCTACACAAGACAAAATCATATTCCCTTTGGTGACTATCAAGCATAGAGGTTAGCATCATTAAGGCTTGATTTAACCAATAAAAAGACAATAAAAAATTATAAAGACCAACTTTCAATTAATGTTAATTAGGAGTAATGGGTGAGACAGACTAATCTGCATCATCTGACACATTTAGTAGTCTCTCCAGACAATAAATAAACAATTAAAATGCCATGATATCCTGTTTGCCAACCAGCTGACCAGCTGAATAAGTGCAGTGCTAATTGACTATCTGTGTTGGTGATCTTGGTAGATGGGTGGGTACCATATACATGCATGTATAAGTCCAATTCTAAACAACACGGACCCTGATCACAGTCTATGGTGTATGTATGCATGTACAAGTCCAAGTCCAACTGTAAACAACACAGACCCTAATCAAAGTCTATGGTGTATGTATGCATGTTGTGGAGGATGCCCCCAGTGTGAGGATTTGGTTGTGGGGGACTGTGGTGGGGTGCTCCCAATATTTTATTTAAACTATTGTAGAAGTCCCACCCAGGCTCGATTTTGGTTGGAAGTTCAATTAGTGAAAGATAGATGTACAGCTTCGATCCCCCAGTCAGCAATGCCAACGTTTAAGTGATTAAATATACAAAAAACTGTGAAATTCAATGAATAACAATAAAATAACAATTCAATAGTCGAATAATTCAAATTTCCCAAGTACACTCCTTCCACTCGACCCTTTAATAGCCTATTGCATCACTTGATTCATAGTGTGAGATAGATTTCCACCTGTCCTTGCATTCTACTTATTTATGGTATTCTTCTCTCCTATTTCTCCCAATTCCTTCTCCTCTTCCTCCATGACTTTCTCCAAATTTCTTTACCTCCTCCTCCTCAACTTCTCTATACTCCTTCTCCTCCTCCTCTATTTCTTCCTCCAGACTCCTTTTCCTCGTCCTCTACCTTCTATCCACCTTCTCTCCACTGACTAGACTTTTGTCGACTCCGACTATTCGGCTAATCTCACTTCCGTCTCCCCTCTTGGAGACTCGGGACTCAACTGAACTGGAAGTTCTGTCCCCCCAAAAGTTTCCTGTGAAAACACAAGGATGGTACAATATTTCTCCTTTGCCCTCTCATCTCGCACTACACACAGCCTATCATCAGATAACGGCTATTAAATTTCCTCGGTCACGCATTCATTCACATCAAAATACTCATATGTTCTTGTATGGTAAAACAACATCATAATAAAAGCACAGTATAAATTACTTCTCATACATGCATCAATAAATTATGTCACATCAGTACATATTCCTAATCCCATTATACTAAACATTATCACAATAATCAGACACATCTGTTTACACTACAACTCATACAAAGTACACAAATATTCAAATATCCATGCTCTGATATATTCATACATCTATTGTAACTAATCTTATATACTTCAATCATTTTCCCAAACTCACAATTCAAGCATGCGTAAATTCTAACATAACGTATTACTAAATGTACTGGTTACTATAAAGTAACCTAATAGCAAATTACATAATTAATTCTGACCACAAGCTAACAATCTACATAATTCTCTACGTAAAACTCAAGCCCATTTTTCATATACGCATGTAAATGAAACACTACAAAGGTAATTCTACATGCTAAACGATCCCAGTAATTAAGTATACATACTACAAATAATTACAATTATGATGCCGTAATATTCTACAAAAATCAAGCAAAATAACTTACTGACCTTTTTGAAGCTTTTCTTCCCTCAGAATCTGTTTCTAAATTTTACAGCCAAATTACGAGTGGCTCCCATGAGTAATCCTATTTCTTAACGATCTGTCCAGGTGTCTACTAACCCTTCTGCTTGCGAGGTATGAAGTTATAATTCGGATCTAAGCTGTAATCACACCCTGTATCTTAATTCCGATTGGATGTCGCTGTGAACTGATCCAATCAAACTTAGCGGACAATGTCCTCTTGCTGTCTGTCAACGTGGGGATGGATGAGAACATGCCCTGCAGTTCACCCTGCAGGCTTCCTTTGATCTCTGAACAAATGTTTAACGCCTAGGTGTGAATACTACAAGCCTTTGTCTAGTTGGCACGAACTATCGCCTGGCTGGTGGTCATGGTAACCTTGCATAAGGGATTAACACTAGCCTGCGGCAATGTTTAGGCATCAAACACATGGGTCGTAATAATACCCTAGTTTATACATTTCTTGATAGCTGGGCTGAGCAAACGTGACACATGTACAAGTCCAACTGTAAACAACATGGACTCTGATCAAGGTCAATGGTGTATGTATGCATGTACAAGTCCAACTGTAAACAACACGGACCCTGATCAAGGTCTATGGTGTATGTATGCATGTACAAGTCCAACTGTGAACAACACGGACTCTGATCAAGGTCAATGGTGTATGTATGCATGTACAAGTCCAACTGTAAACAACATGGACTCTGATCAAGGTCAATGGTGTATGTATGCATGTACAAGTCCAACTGTGAACAACACAGACCCTGATCAAGGTCTATGGTGTATGTATGCATGTACAAGTCCAACTGTGAACAACACAGACCCTGATCAAGGTCTATGGTGTATGTATGCATGTACAAGTCCAACTGTAAACAACATGGACTCTGATCAAGGTCTATGGTGTATGTATGCATGTACAAGTCCAACTGTAAACAACACAGACCCTGATCAAGGTCTATGGTGTATGTATGCATGTACAAGTCCAACTGTGAACAACACGGACCCTGATCAAGGTCTATGGTGTATGTTCTGCTTATTGCTCCCAAGAAACTGCAAAGACCTGGATCATTATGCTGGTGCAATATGGGATGTTTTATATGGGTTTGTAAAGTTTACAGCTGAACTCATAAGCAAGTGATCACAAGAACCAGCCATGTACATGCAAACTAACCATAGTTGTGGAAATTGTTTCTAACACTTTTGTCTACTGGCATCACAGACCACTGTAACAAAATCAAACAAAGTTGAATTGTACTATGTATACTTATAGCTTCCCTTTACCCTCATTTGTGCATCAGATACTCCCAAATTTTTAATTTGCCCCCTCCCCCCAGTTCTGACACCAATTTTTTTTTCGTTGTTATTTTTTTTAACTCAATGACCAACAGTTCTGACACCAAGGGGACTCCCTAATCTTGCACCCCTAGGGAAACACTGATTTATCATACCATACATTTTGTACATATTTAAGTCCTGAAGCCCAACAAAATTTACCACAATATACATGAATCACTTCACATATGTGTCAAAATAACCTTTAGTTTGTGTTGGGGAAGGGGGAACTAAATCATTACTCAATATATACAGTTACTTACTATATATGTGAATATACATTAATTTTACTGTAATATATTATATTTCATCAACATCAGTGTATTTAACGCATACTTTGTCCACAGCAAACCAGTGGGGGTGGGGGTTGCTGACCACTATAATAGCTGGACATTTAAATTCCATTTCAAAATTCATATAAATAACTTGCAAAACTTCATTCATAGAGCCCTCACTAAGAAAGCTGCATGCCTCTGAAATTCCAAGTTTACTCATCTAAATTTTCCCAATTCCACTGTGGTCATTTTAACACATTGTAACTCATAGTAGAACCCAGTAGCTCTGATTCTACTGTGCTTATTTTGCAGTCAGTATATACAACATCTATTTTACTTTATTAATTATTAAACAATTTGCATTTAGTATATATAGTGTCTAGTTTACTTTATTAATTTATAAAGCAATTTATACTTTGTATGTTTTACTTAATTATCAAGCACATTTCAGTTAATATATATATTTTACTTGATTAATTTGTATAGGTTTCTGTAATAAGATGATCAAGCATGACAACAGGTGCATCCACACCTGTGTCCATACACAATATTACCAGTCACAATGAATGTTCTGTATTCTCCATTTTTTCTTGACAATTCCACTTTTCCTTTTAAACAATCTCATTTCTTTATCCTTTCTTTTTTCCACACTAAAGTATTCTTCCTGAATGAACTGATAAATAAATTTCAATTTCTCTCAACACTTTTTTTCTTCAACATTTTTCCATGTGCACACTTTCAATAAGTGAAATGGCTGATGAAATCTGCACTTGAGGAATAATTTACAGTAATTATCTAATGCAATTATCAACCTAGAAGGGTCATTACAGGTAATTTAATTTTGTAAAATCTAATTGGCAGGGTTTGTTTTGAAAATGTATGCTACACTGTTATGTGAACCTCGGAATGAAATCACAATCACATGTAGCCATTATCCTCACACCCTTAAACTGTAAAGGCGTTTTCTCCATGTTGGACCATCACTGTCCGAACACAACAAAGGAGATTGACTGCCTATAATGGTCCAACACTGTTAGAATGCATACAAGTGGACACACAAACTAAGCCGCTTTTGATCAGCAAGATAATGTGATAACCTGCATTAACTTTATCTGTGATTTTGAAATTTATATACTAAACTCGACACTATTACATTTGGATCTATCACCGTGTTGTAATGCTAGATCACATCAATATTTAATTTATATAACAAACAATCTGAATTTTATCTATTTTATTCTGCTATTGATAAGTATGATGTATCAGTTGTTACGTATATTTAAGTTGCATTTTTTGTTGGCTATTCTTAATGATGACATGTTATGTTTATTTGTAATTAGTAACTGAACTTAGTTCAAAATCAAGGTCACTGTGTATCTGACTAGGGACACTGATTTTGTAAACAACATAATACATAGTTAAAATTTTCTCTACAAGTGTGGGCTAAATATTCAGGCCATTATTAATGTAAACCTGTTTATCTTTCTGAGTCTAAGATTATGCAATTCCCCCATGCAAAACCTGGTCTACCTGATGTTTGTTAGTAACAGATTTTATCTTGTTGACAAACTCAAATTTTCTAGAAATGAACTTTTGACTCTCATCCTGGTTCTACTATTGTGTCTTTCTTTTTTTTAATATAATGTTTATTTGAGAAATTACTCATTCTTGCATTAACATCTTTAGCAGAATTGGCCTTACTGTTGTGTTTAGTATTTCATTTGGGTGGAATTATTTATTCAAATTATTATTCACTTGACATACAAGTGCTCATCAATAATAATATTCTTGGACAGAAGTATTAATTTGGAATTATTGTTAATTCAGATACAAACATTTCTGGATTATAATATTGTGATACATCAAAAGACTATTCACACATTGCCACAATCCATGCTATTGGCACAGAACCATGTTCCATACTACAAGCATATAAACGCATTCAGTATTGGAATTAAATTGAATACCGCTGGAATACAGTTGGAACTTTATATATTTGGACTTCTTACAGAAATTTTAGGACTGTTGGGGATTTAATATACAATACTGTAAGTTCTTTATAAATTTTCATTTTATTTTAGGAAAATAAATCATTTGTTGAATTTTACAAAACTTGTTGGTTTTCTCTCGTTTTTTTTACTTATTTTAAGACCACAGATTTGTAATACAGTATGTATGGACCTTGATACAACTGCTTAATGCGTTGATACCAAAGAACCTTGATAAAACTTTATTATGTATCAGTAAATGCTGACCTTGATAAAACTGTGTCATGTATCAGTATCTAAGGACCTTGATAAAACTGTATCATGTATCAGCATCTAAGGACCTTGTTAAAACTGTATCATATATCAGTATGTAAGGACCCTGATAAAACTGTATCATGTATCAGTATATATTGACCTTGATAAAACTGTATCATGTATCAGCATCTAAGGACCTTGATAAAACTGTATCATGTATCAGCATCTAAGGACCTTGATAAAACTGTCATGTATCAGTATCTAAGGACCTTGATAAAACTGTATCATGTATCAGTATCTAAGGACCTTGATAAAACTGTATCATGTATCAGCATCTATTGACCTTGATAAAACTGTCATGTATTAGTATCTATGGACCTTGATAAAACTGGCATGTGTCAGTATATATTAACCCTGATAAAACTGTATCAGTATGTATGGACCCTGATAAAAATGGACCATGACAGAATTGTATGATGTACCAGTAAATAGGGACCTTGATAATACTGCATCATATATCAGTATGTATGGACCTTGAGAAAATTGTATTCAGTTACCATCAGGCAAGAACATTAATGGAAGTTCACGTCCCTGCATACTTTGTATACACTTGATTTTCTTTATTATACAGAATAACAGCCAAGCAATTAATGATTAGGCTTAGAAATAGTCCAAATTAATGTGTATGCAGTTCTGTTTTACTAACTCACCTGGTCTGGAAGTAACACTTGTGTATATCAGTGACCTATTATACAAGGATCAACAACTCCATTTCTTTATTTGTTTCTTGCATCAAAATCTGTTATGAATTTACATCCTAAATTATCCTTGATCAAACAAAGTAACATGGAAATCTAAGACAAAGCTGAAACTAATACTAATTTTGCATGTTAATGTACACATGTTCAATTCTATTATGTCTACTAATACAACAGTGTATCTTTACAAGGGCTACACACCTCAAGTTAAAGGTGAAATTCAAGTTGCATTCCAGCAAATAGTTCAATGGATTTATAGTGAAAATGTCTTTTGTAATTTGAAAGGTAGATGATATCTTGCAGGTGTGTTTAAATAAAAGTGGAAGGTAAATATAAATAGCAGTTTTGAGACATAATAAGCTGAAGTGAAATCCATTCGAAGAAGGCACTATGTTTCAAGACTGCTTTTAAATTTGATTTGTGAGAGACAATGTTTAATTCTTGGCACAGTAATCCCTCACCAAAGCACAACACTACATGATCCAGTACATTATTTAGTGCAAAGGCAATTGGAGTAAAGATAATCGCCCAATGATGCAGCATGACAGTTAACCTGGCTGATCTGATTGCTGGATTCCAACCCTCACCCTTTTGTACATGAGTCAGGCAGAGTAACCATTGAGTCACCATAGCTCCTGCCTTTAACAGTCTCCTCTTAAAACGTGCAGATGGAACATCAGGCCTATTCTGCAAGCCACAAGTTCCAAAAGAATTGTCCCTGATGAGAAATCCATTTATTACATGATATTTAATAAACATATCCAGTATTTTCTGATATTATACATATTAAACTACCCAACAGTATAAAAAAATGACATTACAACATGGTTCAAAGCAAATACATAATATACATGACATCCAAATTTACGATTTCAAAGTCTTTTCATTATTTCATTTTACTGAAGACCCCCAAAACAAGTGACTTTTCTTGAGTGACAAGTAAAACCTTTGATTATTTTTATTATTTCTGTAATGCATCTAGAATACAATTTATCATGACAAAAAATAATTATGAATATTGGTTGAAAATTCTGATATGTAAAAAACAAATAATCCAAGTGATAATTCAATCAACTGTACATTAAAACATCTTGTGACAAAACTGGGATGTGACTTAAGTCCCAACTGCAGTAGGTCTAGCCAATCCCATTAACTTAGTAAAACAGCAAAAGTTTCCTCTAAAATATCTTACCATCTTCCAAATAAAACCGCATTATATTAGTCTTCTATGCAAATAACTGAAATATTTGTGCAGAAAGTGTTTTTCTTTCAAAGTGACCTTGACCATAGACCTTATCTCCCCTAAATAAATTAGCTTCTTCCTTCCCCCAGGTGAAAGCCATTCACAACGTTTGGTCCAGGTCAGTGTTACAGAACTATCAACAATTCAATGATAAACTAAGATCAAGGTTCTCAAAAGGCCCAGCTTGTGGTTCAGATACTCCTATGTTTATTTTGGCACAAAATTTCAAGAAAGTGGTGAAACTGTAAAATTTCAGAAGCCATGCTATGATTGTATTATATTCAAATTAATATGTGATCTCTTCCCCAAAATGATAATAAATTTTTTTTGGTACTTTTAAGATAAAAGTATTTCTTCTTGTACAAGAAAAATACATGTAAATGAAAAAGGAGCCATGCCATGATCATGTTATACTAAAATTCATATGTGATGTTTTACCCAAAATGATGATAAATGTTTTATACATTATTTCTCCTATTTTGAAGAAGAAAAATAATGAAATTCTGGAAGCCACACACCAATCATGTTGTATCCATATTCTTGTTATAATCTCATGTGCTACAGTAGGGTCACATTGTATATCCATTTATAATAATTAATACTCTCTGAAATTTATGGAATCCAATGAAATCTGGAAACTGTGAAAAACTTGGCATCATTAAAGTTCAAGATAATAAAATGTGAATCAGTGTCCACTTTTACAAGTGCACATATACTTGAATAATATCAAACACTATGTATCCATGGCAATATTGAATGTCATGATCATAAAGACAGTGTATTATCTACTGTTTATACACTGTCTAATGTCTTGATAAAGAAGACAATGTATTATCTACTGTTTATACTTTCTAATGTCATGATCATGAAGGCAGTGTATTATCTACTCTTTATACACTGTCTAATGTCACGATCATGAAGGCAGAATATTATCTACTGTTTATACTTTCTAATGTCATGATCATGAAGGCAGTGTATTATCTACTCTTTATACACTGTCTAATGTCATGATCATGAAGGCAGAATATTATCTACTGTTTATACACTGTCTAATGTCATGATCATGAAGGTAGTGTATTATCTACTGTTTATACACTGTCTAATGTCATGATCATGAAGGTGGTGTATTATCTACTGTTTACAGACTGTCAAATGTCATGATCATGAAGGCAGTGTCTTATCTACTATTTATACACTAAGATCATGGTCATGAAGGCAGTGTCTTAACTACTGTTATACACTGTCTAATGTCATGATCATGAAGTCAGTGTATTATCTAATGTTTACAGGCTGTCAAATATCATGATCATGAAGGCAGTGTCTTATCTACCATTTATACACTGTTCCATGCCAAATATGTTAATGTGAAGGCAATTACCATTCCTGTTTCAAACATCTGACGTTTCATAAATAAAAAGAAGTTTTAACTGCATTTTTGAGTATGTTGATTACAAGTACTATTCATTGAGCAAATGGAACATAAAAGCTCTGTTATTACTAACTACAGTTCATACCTAAACTAACTCCTGAATAAACAACTAATAGATCAGTACCACATTCTCAAGCCCATTTTAATCATCCCTGCCCAAAGTGACACTTTGTCATGTGTGGAGATAATCCACTTTATGTGAAATAGCTTAAGGAGGGATGTTTTCTGGATGAACTCCACTTTACCTGAGAGTGTCCTCCCATTCATTTAGCTAAGCAATCACCTGGACCAAATACCACTTATAAAAGCATGATGTGATTCTTACCCCCCCCCCAATTTGCTGACAAATCTTGAGGGTTACAACTTGTCTGTGTATGTGACTGACACTGGCCTTTAAATGAAACAAAAAGCATCTCCATCCAATCTGCTTTCAAAACATTGAAGTAGTTTTGTTTTTATGGGTCTACACCAGTGGTTCCCAATCTGTGGGCAATGAACCCCCAGGGTTATTCCAAGGAATCATAAAGGTGAAACTTCTAGCTTGTGGGGGTCTGCAAAATTTTGGGGAAGTTAAGAAAGGGTCCTCAGACTTGATAAGGTTGTAAACCACTGGTCTACACCATTTTTCAGCACACAATAGGCTATACATGGTGGCCAGTTTATCTGCTAGACGAAGAATCCAGGAAAACTCCAGGAATTACCAATCTTTGGGAAGCTACTGGCAAGCTTCCACACATTATCCATGCTGGTTGAGCCAAGACTTGAACCCACATGGACTGAGCTGAGTTGTCAGTGATTTGTAAAGGCAAGCGCCATACTGGGTTTGCATGGTATCTGAATAAAGTCAACAGAGGAGTCCTTAAGATCAGCAAAGCCTGCAATGCTAAATGATCTTATTTAAAACTTCCCCCTCTTTGACCACTGTGTCAGCAACTATGTGGTAGTTGCAGCAGTGACACCCAGTTTCATCTTCTTTGACCACCATGTAAGTAACAACGTGATATAACAGCGACACTCAATTTCCAACCTCTTTGCCCTGTATGTCAGCAAGAGAGTCATAATTGCAACAGAAACACTCAATTTATCCCTCTTTGACCACCATGTTACCACCAACAATGTGATAGTTGCAACATTGACACTCAATTTCCCTCCTCTTTGCCAACTGTGTCAGCAACAGTTATAGTTGCAAAAGTGTCACTCAGTTTACCTCTCTTTGCTGAATGTGTCAGCAACACTGTGATAGTTACAACAGTGATACTCAATTTCCCCCTCTTTATCCAGTGTCCCTCTTTCACCACTTTCAGCTGACACTCAATTTCTCCCTCTTTAGCCACTGTCTCAGTGACATACCATTTCTCCCTCTTTAACCACTGTCAGTGACACTCAATTTCTCCCTCTTTAACCACTGTGTCAGTGACACTCAATTTCTCCCTCTTTAACCACTGTGTCAGTGACACTCAATTTCTTCCTCTTTAACCACTGTCTCAGTGACACTCTGTCTCTCCCTCTTTAACAAGTGTCAGTGACACTCAATTTCACCCTCTTTAACCACTGTGTCAGTGACACTCAATTTCTCCCTCTTTAACCACTGTGTCAGTGACACCCTATTTCTCCCTCTTTAACCACTGTGTCAGCGACATCCTATTTCTCCCTCTTTAACCACTGTGTCAGTGACACCCTATTTCTCCCTCTTTAACCACTGTGTTAGTGACACCCTATTTCTCCCTCGTTAATCACTGTGTTAGAGACACTCAATTTCTCCCTCTTTAACCACTGTGTCAGTGACACTAAATTTCTCCCTCTTTAACCACTGTCTCAGTGACACACTATTTCAAATGAACATATATGGCTTATGGAAAAGATAGAAGCTCTGTTTTGGAATAAGACTAACTTGTTGTTGGCATTTTTTTTAGTACCTAATCTCTAACTGTCCAGAACTTTAAGTTTTTATTGCAGTGTTTAAGAACACTGAAAAACCTAACTGCAGTCTTAATTTCAGTAGTGAAATTTAGTTTGTTTGATTGTACATGCATGTAAAGGATGTCAGCATCCTCTTTGATTCAGATCACATTTATGCTAAGTCAAGCAAAGGATGTCAGCATCTTCTTTGACTCAGATCAAACTTATGCTAAGTCATGCAAAGGATGTCAACATCTTGTTTGTTTCAGATCACATTTATGCTAAGTGTTTGCAATGAATTACTTACCTGATCAATGTAATTACTCTTGTAGAGATTAAGCCTGTTAACTTGAAATGCATTAAAATGAACGTCTGTGGAATAATTTATAGATACGTGTATATACATCTTTTGCCCAATATTTTATCAAGTTTCTTTTTATACCACTGACAAAATTCCATGAAATTAAATACCCACAGATACATATTTGTTTACCAAAATTGCTGATTCATAGTAGCTATTTTCTAAATAATTAAAAAGAACTATACCAAAACTCTCTGGATGAACTGACAGAAATTTAAGACAGGACAATGCAGCCCATATATACTTACTTATAAATCAAGTCCAACAGTCAGTTGCACAGACTGAGGTCTGCTGTGGGATAATGCCACAAACAACACAGCCCCTGAGCTGTCAGCGCATTATGAGATAGCAGATAAAGGGTCTACGTTGTTTGCAGTTGTACTCAACTGATCAGAAAGTATACACTGTACCTATATTCATATAATTCCCTCCTGTTTCCAAATTGGGGGTGGTGGATTTCCCTCCTACATAACCAATCCTGGAATAGACCCTGCAGTCTATTTTGACACATACTGCAACATTCATTTTGGGTAAGTAGGTAGATATATCTAATTTTGAAACTAAAAAATCTACTGTAATTTTGATCAAACACCCATTACTCTTCCTGTGTATTCTTCCCTAACACACCCATACTGTCACTGATTAACATTACCCACGATTTCTTGCAATTGGTGCACCAAACATGCTAGTAGACTCTAGACATGAGAATATCATATCTGAAATCAAAGAAAGTGATTTATGAAAATAATCTACTTTATCATCTGACCTGAAATTTTGGGTCATTGTGCCGATTCTTAAGTCATCATAAATTTTCATTTATCGGTAAACACAGTAGGAAGAATGGATACAGACTTTTCATCCAGTAATTCTGACCTCTAGATATCCTAAAACGCTTTCTGATAAACTTGTTAAAACCAATTGAAAATTCTATGTAATATTTGAAATGTTATCATATGCTATGATTGAATTTGTCACCTTCCATTACACCATACCATGCATCCTTGCATGTAAGTCGAGTCTAGCTGCACAAAACAGACCCTGACCTGCCATCACAAAATGTACCAGCAGATCAGGGTCTATTCTGTTTGTTCTACTGATTACTCTTTACAAAATGCATAGACCCAGATATGCTGGCACATTATGCCAATGTAGACCTGTGCAGCTATCAGCTGGACTCAACTTATAAGTGTGTATATATGGTAGTACTGAGATTTTTTTGGGGGACATATATATATATATATACACAATCTTGAATTCCTACAAACAAAAAATTTATTTTGTTAAATGGCATACATCTATAATTAGGATCTGAATTTCTGTAATGATATAACTATAACTAGGACCTCGATTTCCTTAATGATACAACTTTTGTACATAGATGCTGCTACAAGTCAATCTTGCAGAGAAAAATATGATCATCAGATATAACATCACTGACATTTTTTAAAAAATCTTAAGAATTTTAGAATGATTGTACCTTAAATTCATTTTTGTATAAAAATTTTGGTGCCCTAAAATTTTTGTTTTTACATTTTTGTCAGATAATTATATTTCTCTTAATTAACTTTGATTTGTCAATGGGAGGAGAGACAGATTTTAATTTCACAGGTGTTATCATAGTTTATCCAATTCTAAATTTTGAGGTTTGTATCAACTACCAAGTCCACAAAAATCTGTATTCACTAAATAAAAGTAACTTCTAAAAATTTCCCCATGACTAAGTATGCTAAATGAAGTAAAATTTCCATGACTAAGTATGCTAATCTAAGTAAGACTTCCTCATAACAAAGTATGCTAATGTAACTAACATTTTCCCATGACTAAGTATGCTAAATCTAAGTAAAATGTCCATGATTAAGTATGCTAATCTAACCAAAATTTCCCCATGACTAAGTATGGTAATCTAACTAACATTTCCATGACTAAGGATGCTAATGTAAGTAAAATTTCCATGACCAAGTATGTTAATGTAACTAAAATTTCCATGACTAAATATGCTAATGTAAGTAAAATTTCCATGACCAAGTATGTTAATGTAACTAAAATTTCCATGACTAAATATGCTAATGTAACTAAAATTTCCATGACTAAATATGCTAATATAACTAAAATTTCCATGACTAAGTATGCTTATCTAACTAAAATTTCCTATTATGTATATTTAATTTGTACTGTTTGTTGGCTCTTCTTAATGACTGTTATGTTATGTATATTCGTATTTTGTACCTGACATTATCCAAAATCAAGTTCATTAACATTAACTTGGAATTTTACAGAATTTAGAAAAGAACATTTTTGAATTATATTATTGTGATATATCAAAAGACTCTAAGCACATAGCCATAATCCAGGCTAATGGCACATTAGCATGATCGATACTACAGGAACATCAACACATTCAATACTGGAATTTATTTGGAATACCACTGAAATTCAATTGGAACTTTATGCATTTGGAATGTGATGGAACTTTTACAACTAGTTGGGATTTAATTCACAATACACTAAGTTCTTTTTAAATGTTCCCCTTGTAGTATAGGCAAATCAATTATTTGTTGAGTTTTACAAAACATGTTGGCTTTTGCTCTTTTCTGTTACTTTGCTTAAGACTAAAGACTCATAACATTCCCCATGACTAAGTATGTTAACCTAACTCAAACTGACTGGCAATGTCTGACACATGATAAACAGTTCTGATAATTTGTATATTTATAACATTTGAACAGTACTGAGATGAAAGGGAAAGACTGGTTTGGAGCATGTTCACAGTACTAATGAGGCTCATTATATGCATGCTTATTACATTCATGAATCCCAGTCTGTAGAAAATGAAGCAAAGTAATAAAATCTGACATGTGACAATCGACCTCTACAAATTAGCTCACTTGGCAAAATGTCATTGGTAATATGGTGAATGGGAAATGGGGGTCGGGGTGGGGTGGGGTGGGGTAGGATAATGAGATTCTGACAGCATTTTTCTTTCCTTTGTCATCTGCATTCTGTTAATGGCATCCTTTGCATCAAATCAAATAAAGTTCAAAGGCATGCAAATGCAACCTGTGTAAAAGCTAGTGGTCACGGTTGTGTGTCAGGTCAACTCATACTGTTAGAAATATTATGTGGCTAATACAATTAAACTACCTTAAATTGTGATCACCTACAAATGTGATGAAAGACAATAAGACAACCAAATGAAACAAGTATTTGCTCAATAAAAAGCTTTCTTTCACAGATAAAGTTCATTATGGAGATACAAATTCCAGAGTTCATACTGAACTTAAAATTCCTGAATTATCTCAGAAAATTTCCTCAAGGATGAGAAGTTTCACTATTACCTGCAATGAAATCACAGCAACAATATTTTTTAATAGAACAATTAAAAAACATGGAGTTTTGATGCTGAGGGTTGTTGCACAAAATAAATATTATTAGTTTCTGACAAAAAGGAATATTGTTTCATTGTGAATTAACAACAATAAAATGTAGTGATGGAACACACAATGTTTTCACAATGTGATGGTTGTTGAAACCTCTTGAGAAAATGTTAACAATCTTTCTGAGGTTGGACATCTTGAAAAACAAAAAGAATGAACAACTTCACTAGAAATAGCTCTATTGAAAATTATTACCAACGTAATTTTAAAAAAGTATTCAGCCATTAAAAAGCACTGTCACACTCCACACTCTGAATTTTTCTCAATGTCCCGTGTAGATGACATCCTCTTCTTAATTTTTTGAGGTCCCTTGGTAACTTGCACCCTTGCTTGTGTAGTATTGTGTAGTACATGTTTTTGGACATTTGTGCTTGAGTTATTGAGAGAGAAGTTTATCAGCTTTTGCTAAAATTGTAGAAACACTGTGTAACAGGCCGACTGAGTCAAGGCATATAATGCTGGAAAAGTGAATATGTATTGCAGAAATTAATAAACTGAAGACACAAGAGCCTGAAATCTGTAATAATACATTTGATTCTCTGGAGTAAACAAAAACAGCCTCATGAAGGGACTGACACTCTATTGGGCAGTCTTTTATCTACCCATGCGTCATGCGTCAAATATGCAGACTTTTCCGATATGATGCACAGAAAATCATTGTGGGTACATAAATTGATGCACCCCAATTTTGTGTTTTGCTGATTAACAAGAAACAAAGGTTCGGTCTAAAAATCATCACCACTACGTAAACTGACATTCCCCAATATTATGTTTTGCTGATTAACACAAAATTAAGGTTTGGTGTAACTACTCTAATGGCTAGATTACAACTCTCCCAAACAGGGAAAACACGTGCACATCAGTTTCTTACGCTAATGTTATCATAATACATAGGGTTACAACTGAATGTGGAGCCTGGAGATGACCTTATGTGATGTGTAACTGTCACATCATTTGTAGCAACAGGATGTTAGAACCGTATAATCACCGCACCCAAGAAAGAGGCGGAAAATAAACACGTGATTTTAAAGTGATTCTCACGAGAAACTATTATTTTAAGCGCACCTTTGTCACGCAATGAAGCAACAATTTCCATTCTCTCAACTGTATGCCCTGCGTTGTTCCAAGATACTGTCAGCAGTCGACTGAAAATGGCGTCCAAGGCAAAAAAATTAAAATAGATCTGAAACGAATGAAATTATCTTTTGGACTGCATTTTATGACCAACTGATGATAATAGTATTGTTATCAAACCAGTGGAGCCTTCATTATCCAAAGATGAGATAACGGTTACTAGTAAGATAAAACTTAATTTGTGCAGCAATGGTTGAAAACACAGCTGGGTATGTTTTCAAAAAGAAGTTAAGTCGAGTGAAGAATGTGAGAGTGAAGACGCCTTTATATTTTGCCATATATACACAAAGGCTAAAAAAAATCCTCCATGACCAAATGGGCAAAACACAATGACTTTTAGAACTACACTGGCAAGGCATTCTGGGCTACCAGAACAAACTGCTGAACGAAGGTCCACAACACCAGGCAGATTTGAATGCAGTTTTACAAAAACATTCTTCCGAACAAGACAGCAGTGAAAGTGCTACTTAAGTGTTACATTGGATGAGTGCAGAAGACATCCCTTTTTTAAAATACACATCTCTTCTTAATTTAATACGTGACTTAATGGCTGAAGAAATTGATGCCATTGGCATTTTGAAGAATTCCGCCATCCAGTATGACTCGGCTACTACCTGTTCAGAGTTACTTGAGAGCCTATCAAACGTTGTTGAGGACAGTCTTATACCTGACCTGCAAAATTTGTTGTTTGTGACAGCAATGGCAGATGAAAACACTGACATAGCCAACAATAAACGCCTTGTCATATATGCTCAGATTATTTCTGATGACTAGAATCCTTCAACAAGATTTTTAACAAATATAGAATGTTCAGATGCTTCTGGCAAGGGAATTGCCTTATTGGCTTTAGTAACATTATGTAACTAATATTTCTGTTGTGTATTTAAACAATATACATGTAATTTTCTAAAAACTACTGAAAACGGATCATCGGCTTGAATAAGACTCACAGGTTTGGATTCTGACTCATTATTTTTTGCCTTGATGAGTCGTCAAATGACTTACATGAAGCAATCTGTAGATAAAACACTGATTGGAAATTTTCAAATCAACAGCTGTGATGCACAGATGGCTGCCATGATATGACCATCCATGTAGAATTGGTAGCTATAAAAAGATTTTCAAGATGGCCACTATGGTGGCCATATTTGACATCAGATTGCTAACATTTTCATTTATGAACAACTTGACATCATAGGTAGTCTTTCAGTGAAAACATCATGTTGATGTGAACATCCATCCAGGAAAATCAGTTATAACAAGATTTTAAGATACTGGATATCAAAGCAGCACCATTTTCATTTAGGACCAAACAAACCATGGGATGAACATGTGTGAAAAATTTCATGGCAATCCTCCAAGTTGTTTACAAGGTGCAGCAATAACAAAATTGTGCTAACATACAAAAAGATGGCTGACAGATGAAAGACCATCCCATATGTTTGTTTTTTTTCTTTTAAGGTGACCTTACTTTTTGACCTAGTAGGGGCCACTAGGCCCCACTTTTTCCATTTCTGTAATGAACATTGTAGAGAAATTCTGCCAGTAGGACTGAACCAATCTAATACACCAGAATAAAACCTAATCCCATAAAAGAGGGCTGTAATATACATGCCAATCCCATACACATGAAAATCTTGAACCAAAACCTTAAAAAAAAACAGTTGATAATGATGAAGTCATGTCAGTTATTGATGTTAGAACAGTCCCTCACAGTGACTGATGCTCTACTGGACAAAATGAATTTCCAGGAATTCAAGACAGACCATTTCTTCCTCTGAACTGCTTAGTGTTGAAACCATCTCTGATATTCCTGATTTTCAAAGTAGCCAAACATCAGCACCATTTTCATTTAGGACAAAGCAGATACCAACAGAAGACTCTTGGTGAGAACTCCATGTCGACATGACCCTTCATTCATGAGAATTTTGTACAAGGTCTTCAATATGTTGACTGTGGCAGCCATAGTTGAGGTCAGACAGCACCATTTTCACTCAGGATCAACTAAGTATCACAATTATCCTGGTAAAAACCCCATGCTGATATGACTTTCCATTTAGGAGAACCAGTAACAAGATTTTCAAGATGGCTGCAGTGGTGTCCCTATTTGATGTCAGAACAGCACCATTTTCATTTAGTGCAAACTGGACATAATTAGTCTTTCTGTGAAAACCTGATGGTAATAAGACCATCTTTTTCGAAGTAAACTTTTCTAGATGCAAGTAATACAGCATTTTAGTGTGTGTGTGTGTGTGGTTTCCTTGCATGGCTCGAAAATATTTACATGTATCAGAAGCATTGACTTGTGCTAACAGAGAGACAGATGCTGGACTATGGATGACAGAAAACAGGCCATCCCATAAGCTCCTCTCATCTCTGACCAGTATGGCTAAAAGCTCAAACGCTGGAAAGGATTACAGGAGGCTGGTTCGAAAGTATCCAAGTTCAATTCCACTATATGGAGCAATGTGGAAAGTGACTTTTATACTGATCAAAATCCCAAAATATATTACTGATCGAAATAAAGTTAAGCTTTTTAAAAGAAGAATGTTCAACTTCATTATTCAGGAAGTTGTTTACATCCACATACAAATAATCCCTTCCCTGTGGAGAAAAAGTTCTCTCATGACTGAACTTTTCAGCAAAACAGTGATCTTTAAAAAGATTTATTTAAAAATTTTTTTTAAAAATTGTTTAATTAGGTGCCAGCTAATACTGCATTGCTCATCTAGGCTTTACACCTGAATGTTGTTGCATTAGTCACGACGCATGCAATAAGGAATCTCTTTAGAACTGATGGCCAATGAACAGGAATGAAATATTTGGGCTGCCAGTATAAAATATCCTGATCAATATTAACATGATAAAAGGCAAATTTAAGAGGTTCATTGTATTGATAAATTGATTTACAAGTCATCTCTACCTCTGACAGGTGCAAACAAAACATGCAACAAAACAAATGCAGGTAACATACCTTTAATGCCATATCAGTTCTTTTTCACAACCTGTCAATCATTTTTATGAAAAACATTCAAATTTCGGTTTATAAGGAGTATGTTTATCAGCAGTAGGTGAAAAACACATAATACCTTTTAAAAGCAGGTAAATGTTTATTGGTCACATATTCAGAAAACCCATCATTCGTCCTGGCAAACACATTGTAATCCAGGCTTTATCAGATCTATGTTTACAAGCTACACACTTGGAATATGCATACAGGCATAAAAAGGATGAGAATGAAAATATTCTACCATCAGAATAAATGACCCGATATATAAGGATCAAAGCAAATTGCAACATTCAAAAATATCTGCCAAAATAAAAACCAGAAGATTTTGGGCTGCATTATTCAACTTGAATAAAAGTAATAGCAGCATAAGGAACTGGATGTGGAAGATATAAAAAATTGCCCTAATTATATTTTTTTGTTGATTCCCCACTCCAAAAAGAACTTCTACCAAATTACAATGAGGCTAAATCTATAATGACAAACTTAATTTTGCTGTTCTCTACTCACGCAAAGGAAACATTGTACTAAATATAATCACCATTAGCTTCTTGGGATTAAAAGTGTACCACCACAATTTCATATTATATACAAAGATGCGAGTCCGACACCACATCCTTCCTTCAATATTATGTTATTTCAAAATATGGCAGATAGAAGTTTAAAAACTCAAGTGCCACTGCCCAAATTGCTGTTTGTTAAAGTGCTTGGTTTTTTAAGTTTTCTGAGCTGAGTGCAAGTGGTCTTTATCTCCATTTTGCTTCTGATGGTTTAATGACACTTTATTGGCTGTATCAAGGAAATGGGAGCTAAGTGCCTTTCCAATGGACACATGCAGGCAGCAAACCCATTTGCCAGGTCAGGTATTGAACCCACAACCCTTGGATTACAAGTCCTACACTCTACCAACTGAGCTACTGTGTGTCTGGATAGATCAGTCATTAAAATATTTAAAACAGTGACTGATGCTTGAGCTGTTAAGTTCTACAATTCAGAGGAAATAAATCTGATTATGAAACCTGGGCAAGAATCATGGTATGTGCAGACTAATTTATGGGTTAGTCAATGTTGCTAATTAAATCTGACATCTTGTAAAGTGTAGTAAAGTCAGACTTTATTTCAAAAGAATTGATACTGAACTTTACATAGGTATGCTTTGATGTAAAAATAAGTGTCTACTTCGAGCATTTCAATGTCTACATCACTTCTTTTGATGGATAAATAAAGACAGTCATTACTAGACTGATAAGTACATGTTATTCACTTTAATTTACAAATGAGTTTTTACCTACGAGATAAACATAAAAGTATTTCTGGTGGAGTCAATTATGCACTGTACAAGAGGTATATTCGTTCTGATTTGCATGACAACAGGTACCAGTACCTTGTAACATTATTTGCTTGAAGGTAAACTACAGCCTATAAAAAATTGTGGGAGTACTAAGCTGTAAGCATGTACCTTGTTGATTTTAAATAACACAAAAAGGCTCTCTCTCATTTATGTAGTTTTGTAATCTTTGAAGTGACTGATTAGGTAGTAGTTTTTGTAGGGGTTTGGGGGGGGTTGCTTGCATTGGTGAAAAAAAAGGGTTGGGGATTCAAATGTTAATTGTACCAGCTGTTTATGTTTTATTTAAAAATATAGTTATTCTGTCTGTTGATCATAAACTGATATATTTTAATACATGCAGTACTGATATATATCGTTTTTGTGGTTGCTAAAAGCATGAAGTTACAAATTAACAATCTGAACATCAACCTTAAATCTTTCTACACCATATGCTAGCTATTTTCAACCTTCTAAATTAATGACATTTATATAATTATTACAGCTATTTTCAACCTACTAAATTAATGACATTTATATAATTATTACAGCCATTTTCAATCTACTAAATTAATGACATTTATATAATTATTACAGCTATTTTCAACCTACTAAATTAATGACATTCATATATCAAAGATTCATTAATACAAACAAGGAGAAAAATATATACTAAAATATTTTAGAAATATTACCTTTGTATGAGTTTATTTAATCTCACATAATTTCAATTTAAAAACTGTGACAATAATTATATACAGTATAACAATTTGAACATAAAAAAAATAGCAAACTGTATTTCATTTGTAAATCTATCCCCAAATATTAGGCTTATAGCAATTTTGTGACTGAATTAAAGTAAAATTTCACATCAAATGCCATATTAATGAGAAAAAATGTTGTCTCTAAGATAGATGACTACTAGAGGTTCAAATATGGTACTGTATTACCTTATTATTTCATTCCCAATTCAGGAGACAAGGAAAATTGTTTGCATTTAAGTGGGCATTGTGTTTAGAAACTTTTTAATGCAGAGAATCCAATTTGAAAACCCATCATAATTAATCCATGCAAATGTTCAGTCTTCCATAGAAGCCACTGATGAAGCCTAAATATGACTTAAAGTGTCATTAAAAACCAACCAACCATTCCTTAAGAGTCAAGATTTTAGCCACTCCCTAAATACAAATGCCATACCTTATAAAGCAGTTTTCCTGAGAGGACAATAGAAGAGTACTTCTCATTTCTTTCAGTGTCCCAAAACCCCCACCCCACCCTCAAATCCCACCACTGAGCAATACACCCTAGGCATCTCTCTGGATGCATTAAGATAGGTGGTTTATCAAATAAATATTGCAGTAAATTAGGAAAATATGTGGAAAGTGAAAATAACTTGTCTAGATCAGACCCATAACTCTAAAGAGTAAACAAAAGTTGAAGTTGCATGTCACCTTAATTTTTATCAAGAGTCCCTTGAAGGGACTGGTGTTCCAGGAGAAGTCCATTCCTTCTTTTCAGTTGCCAAGTGCTTAAACCATCTTCTGTGATAACAAGATTTTTTAAAAATTAGCTGCTGTTGTTGATATGCTGGATGTCTACCTAGCACTGTGCTATTTTCATTTAGGACCAACAGGGCATCATAAGAAATCTTCTGGCAGAAACCCCATGTTCATAAGACTTTCTATTTGGAGGAGAATGTTAAAAAGTTCAACTAGACATAGTAAGAAGACTTCTGGGGAAAAACCCATGTCAATACAACTTTCCATTTAGAAGAAGTATTAATGACAGAATTTTCAAGATGGCCATGCTGGTGACCATATTGGACATGAGATCAACACCATTTTAATTTAGGATCCTCGTGACATCACAAGGAGTCTTTTAATAAAAACTCCATATCGATATGACCAAAAATTCAGTAGAAGTAACTATAATAAGATTTTCAAGATGGCCACTGTGGGAGCCATATTAAACAACAGACTGGTACTATTTTCAGTTAGGACCAACCAGACTATGGAATGAACGTGTGTGCAAAGTCCGAAGGCAACCCTCCAAATAGATTAGGAGGAATAACCTGTGATAATGGATGGATGAATGATGGTCTTAAGACCCCAAGCTCTTCCAGTACAGCAATAAATCTCTCAAGTGAACAATGATTGGGAAAATCCTTCTATATTGAGAGGTCGAAGTTACACGAGGTAGGCCCAACTTGAATTTGCATCCTCTCAACTTTGGCTGCAATGGAAGATACAGTGGAATGACGGTAAACAATGGCAGTCAAATTTACCATTGTGTCCACAAACTCACCTCTGCATTACATTACTGACAAGTGGCAAGATAAAAAATTTAGAGCTTTTTTGAAGAATTTCAGACAAAAGTGCTGCCAGACTAGTGATTTTGCCTTTTTTTTTGGCACCAGCTCATATCTGACGGGATATCTTCACAAGTGACGTGTCAATCTGCTGTACTCCTTGATAACTCATGGTCACTTGTGCTGAGATTTCCTCTTGTCTCACACATATGCATCAACCTGCTTAATCAATCAGTGACAGAACATGTGACATTGTGACAGAACATAACCTTTTACAGTCTGAATGGGCCAATCCAAATTTCTCTTCCAAACAGTCACTTATTGTTTGATGAAATGGAAACGTTAATTGATGAGTAGGAGATTTTTTACGCTGTTGTTGATGACATATTTGTGTTTATGCATACTCAAAAAAACAAAATAGGCAGCCATGCATGATAAAGCAGACTGTCACCTGTGGTGGGATGTAACATGCAATTCAATCATTTTCTCAGTGGTGACATCTTCCAAAATATTTTGAGTTTTAGAACAACAGACACTGAAAGAGATGAAAACCTGAAATGTAACAAATTGAGACTGTAGTAGAAATTTTAGATTCATACTATTAACAGAAATATATTTTTCATGATTCAGTTATTTATTTACAAAAAGAAATGTTTTTCTCTTTTTACCAAGATTATACTGTAAAATACATTAGCCTCTAGTTGAAAAAATGTCCTCTTTTCATGAAAAGAAATGTCCTGGTTCTAAGTGCTTCCCATCTGGTCCAAAACCTCTACAAGAAGTTTCTAGATGGAGAGCTGAATACCATGCACTCTATGTTCCATTCCCTTACTTGGAATGTTGATCTGGGGCACACCTCTGTAACCTTATTTCACTCAACACTCTTCTTGGGCTACATGACTGGTCTCAAGAGTTATTTCAAAACAGTTCACATTCCACCTTGCAATAAATGTTTCAAATACCAATTTCAGGTTTTACTACTTGGAAAACAAAGTTATTTTCCCTCAAACAGAAACACACACACAGATCAAAGCATTTAAAAGTACATAATAATCAGAATTTTTAAAAAAAAGCTCTTAAAAAAAGCCTAAGTAAAAAAAAAATCAAACAATATAGGAAAATCTGGAAAATAGCTCTAATGGCATGAAATGTAATCAGGTTATCTACCTAACTGCATCAGTCTACCTGTAGTATTTTATAGATTTTACCTTGATCTTTTATTTCATATCCCTTTAACAGAATTTTATGACCTTCTATACTGCTGTACAAGATATTTATGTTTATACAGAAGATTTTCCTTTGTTTTTGTGTGGCATATCTTTATCTTTTAGCTGGCACAATATAAGCAGTATTGTGCTTCTGTACCTCTCTCTCACTCTCATTTTTGATCAACTGTACTAATAAGGTTTTCATCTGAAAAATGACATTAGGTCAAAATATTTTCTATCTAATCAGGTCATCAATATATGAACATCAATTACTCAGGATCGTCCAGTGATTTTTGCATAATTGTATTAAAAAGGTTATTGTCAAAAAGGTCCCAGTCCAAAATGTTTCAAAAGTACGTATACAATGAAAACATTTCTGTAATGGCCTGAAAAAAATCAAATCAGGTGTCTAGATCAGACCCATAATAAAGTGTTTAAAATTTAAAATTTAAAATTTAATGATTCTTATCCAACAAGACTTTATGTAAGATTGGCATCAATTTCATTTTAAGACCAAAGAGAAATTATAAGAAGTCTTTTGGTGAAAACTCCATCATGATATGACCATCCATTGAGGGGAAACAATAAAAAGATTTTGAAGATGGCTGCCAAGGCAGCCATTATGGATGTGAGATTATCACCATTTTCAGTTAGAATTAATTAGACTTTGATAGTCTATTGCTGACAACACCACACTGATATGACTTTCAATTTTCAAGGAATAGCAATAACAACATTTTTAAACTGGCTGGCATAGCAGCCATATTGGAAACCAGATTGACTTCATTCAGGTTTATCATTAACAACATTTTCAAGATGGCTGCCATGGTGGCTATGTTTGAAGTCAGATAGGCTGCCATGATGGCTATGTTTGATGTCAGATAGGCTGCCATGGTGGCTATGTTTGATGTCAGATAGGCACCAGATATCATATGTCGTCTTGTACAGAAAACCCCATGCCAATACCACTATCTGTTCAGGAGGAGGAACAATATTAAGAATTTCAAGATGACCACTGTTGTGACCACACTGAGTTTCTGAGTGTCACCATTTCCATTCAGAACCAACTAACTCTTGGATTCTAAATGCTGCAAATCTGTCTAGGATTCGTGCTTATGGGGATTTCATTCAAAGCTAAAGAGAAGACATATATAATGATTTGAAAACCATATTCCTTGATAAATAAACTTGTCATGACAGCAAGAACTGATTTATCAAGACACCTGGTCAGTAATTTGAGTCATTATGATATTATATAACAAGTTGATTCATATATGAAAATGTGGTCTTTGACGACTGGTGGTTTTCCTCAGTAATGGTCATAACTGTTAATCTTTCATGATAGGTGGTCTTCTAAAACAAATCTTTCATGGCAAGTGGTTTTCCAAAAACAGAAGTCATTCAAGTTATGTTTTAGTGTACATTAATTATTTTTTCTTGTTCAAGGAAAGGGGATAAACTGTATAAATAGGACTCCAATATTTATTGATGGGTTTTAAACTCTATACTTAATACTTCTTGTTTACAAATTCAAAAAAGTCTTTTTCACTAACATTTGGAAACATGGTGTATACATCACATAATCTGAACTTTGAAATTTTTTTAAAGATCAATTATTACCAACAAAGAGCTACTTGTAATAAGAACACAATCAGATACATTTTCAAACTTTCTAAACTTTCCTATCTGATGTGCTGCTTTCAAGTAGAACCTGCATAATTTTGTGCAATGAACTGCAACAGCTCAGTTGGAAGAACATTGGTCTCATAATCCATGGGCTGCAGGTTTAATACCCAACCATGCCAACTTGGGTTAGCTGAGGATTTGGTGTGTCATTAGGAAAGTCAGTTAGCACACATTTCCTTGTTATGATATAGCCAATAATGTTAAATGTGCCATTTCCTCATTAAGTTAAAGCCAAATAATATGTTAAAAGTGCCATTTCCTCATGAAGTTATAGCAAATATGTTCAATGTGCCATTTCCTCATGAAGTCATAGCAAATATGTTCAATGTGCCATTTCCTCATGAAGTTACAGCAAATATGTTCAATGTGCCATTTCCTCATTAAGTTATAGCCAATAATGTGCTTGCTCAAAGTGCCATTTCCTCATGAAGTTATAGCAAATATGTTCAAAGTGCCATTTCCTCATGAAGTTATAGCAAATATGTTCAATGTGCCATTTCCTCATGAAGTTACAGCAAATATGTTCAATGTGCCATTTCCTCATTAAGTTATAGCCAATAATGTGCTTGCTCAAAGTGCCATTTCCTCATGAAGTTATAGCAAATATGTTCAATGTGCCATTTCCTCATGAAGTTATAGCAAATATGTTCAATGTGCCATTTCCTCATGAAGTTACAACAAATATGTTCAATGTGCCATTTCCTCATTAAGTTATAGCCAATAATGTGCTTGCTCAAAGTGCCATTTCCTCATTAACTCATTAACCCCTGGAGGTTTTTGTCGTTTTCGCCTGAAATGCGAGTAGGAAACCCATTTTGGGGGCTATTTCTGAATACATCCTAATACATCGACCTCCAAGACATTTTAGGTTAACCTAATGCCTAGTTGTGTTAGAAACATCGTTTTTCATTGGCTATTTCGCCTGAGCATGAGCAGAAGGGTAAAAGCTGGACTTCTTTTTTTTTTGCTTAACGGACCCATCATTTTCTTGTTGAGACCACTCTTTATTCTAAATGCCCATCTTATCCTACTTTTCGCAAAGGTTCACCTGTCTGTGTGCAGTTCAGGCTGGTCTATCTTAGATCTGAGGTCAAAAAGTCTAAAATCCAGACACAAAATCAGATTCTGACCTCGGGCGAATTTCGGCTGGAAAAAACTTGGGTCCAAAAAGTTACGTTTTTCCCTCTGTATTTTGTAGTGCAACTAGAACATCCATATTATTTGGTATCATCGTAAAGCTACATCTGTCTACCTTTCTATAATACCACCCACTTTATTGTGTCGTACATGACCTTGACGCTACAGAGCTCAGAAGTAGGATACCACCTGCTGCCGCGTAAACGCGGCGCCAGGGGTTAATGAGTTAAGTTATAGCCAATAATGTGCTAAAGTGCCATTTCCTCATTATCCTATATACCCAATGTGCTAAAAGTGCCATTTCCTCATAAAGTTATAGCCAATGTGTTACAAGTGTCATTTCCTCGTTATGTTATAGCCAATAATGTGCTAAAAGTGCCAGTACCTCCTTATGATATATACCCAATGTGCTAAAAGTGCCATTTCCTCATTGTGCTATATACCCAATGTACTAAAAGTGCTATTTCCTCATTAAGTTACAGCCAATGTGTTACAAGTGCCATCTCCTCATTATGATATACCCTATGTGTTAAAAGTGCCATTTCCTCATTATGATATACCCCATGTGTTAAAAGTGCCATTTCCTCATTATGATATACCCTATGTGTTAAAAGTGCCATTTCCTCATTATGATATACCCTATGTGTTAAAAGTGCCATTTCCTCATTATGATATACCCTGTGTTAAAAGTGCCATTTCCTCATTATGATATACCCTATGTGTTAAAAGTGCCATTTCCTCATTATGATATACCCAATGTGTTAAAAGTGCCATTTTTTCATTCCTCACTTCCTCACCATACTCACTATTCATAAGCAAATCTATGAAGCCGCTAAGAAGAATGTCACATTTTTTAACACAGTCCATGCAGCGAAATCAGCCCACTACAGTACCAAGATCACGGAAAGTTCCAGCTGCAAAGAGCTATTCGAGATTACTAACAAGCTAATGTCAAGGAACAAATGTACACCACTTCCAACTACCTTCTCTCTTGTCGACCTTCCGGACCTGTTTGCAAATTTCTTCCGTGACAAAGTACAAACCATTAGAGATAAGCTTGACAACACAATTTCAATTGACTCATCGTCACCATACAGTTGCGATACAGAATTTAAGCGGCAACCGTTAGCAGCATTTGAACCTGTCTCTATGGATTTGATCCGATTCCAACATCACTGCTGCTAGAGTGCTTGGATCTAATATTGCCTTCACTAACTGATGTTATTAATACCTCTCTCTCTCTCTCATCCGGGGAATTCCCATCATTTTTCAAAACTGCCATTGTAAAGCCTCTGCTGAAGAAACCAACACTCGACCATAATGATTTAAAGAACTACTACCCTGTTTCTAATCTCCCATTCATGTCAAAAATCTTAGAAAAAGTTGTCCTATCCCAACTTGTATCTCATCTGAATTCAAACAGTCTTTTAAGCAATGTAGTCTGCATATCGCCCTTGCCACATTACTGAAACTACTCTTCTGAAAGTAGTTAATGACCTTCTCTCTCTGCTTTGGATAGCGGAAAGATTACAGTCCTCACCATCCTTGACTTGTCTGCAGCATTTGACACAATAGACCATGATATATTACTTCACCGTCTCCAGCATGTATTTGGCATTCACTATACAGCCTTACTATGGTTCAAGTCCTACTTGGTCAACAGGACACAAATTGTGTCCGCAAATGGAAAACACTCCAGCCCAGTTGATATAGTTGTGGTGTTCCACAGGGGTCTGCACTTGGACCTGTTCTCTTCATTCTATACACTCAGACACTCTCAAGTGTCATAGATCATCATCCAGTGTCTCACCAATTGTACGCTGATGACACCCAAATATACAAATCTAGCCACCCAACTGAAGTTGAAGCTACCATCCAAGGTGTAGAGAGGTACATTTCCGATGTGAAATAATGGATGACATGTAACAAGCTGCAGATGAATGATGATAAAACTGAAGCCATTCTGATTACAACAAAAAGACTTTCTCTTTCACATCCTTTACCTCAAACAATAAATATCAGCAACACCAACATCAAATTTACACAGTCAGTATGAAACCTAGGTGTTACTCTCGACAGTACTCTCTCATTGCACCAACATGTCATGAACATATGCAAGGCTGCATATCTTGCACTGAGATGCATCAGCTCCATTCACAAGTATCTGTCAGTTGATGCCACTAAAACACTTGTGTGTTCCTTAGCACTTTCAAGACTGGACTATTGTAACTCAATTCTGTCTGGTTAATCTCATTATCTACTCCAGAAACTTCAAAAAGTTCAAAACACAGCTGCTCGGATCATCCTTAGAGTACCATTATCAGAGCACGCCTCCCCCCTGCTCTGTACCCTATACTGGCTATCCATTCAATCCAGCATTAAACACAAAATATGTTCTCTGTGCTATGTTTCATTGACGGGCTCCAATCCAGCATACTTATCCGACCTCACCCATGTGTACACACCAGCAAGATACTTATGTTCCTCTTCTGACACTCGTATTCTCATTATTCCCACTATGAAAATGAAGTCATATGGAACGTTCTTTTGCATACCAGGGCCCAGCAACGTGGAACGAATTGCCCACTGAACTTAGACACAAAGACACAGTGATCTCATTCAAGAGCGCTCTTAAAACTCACCTATTTCAACTGCAAGAACAGACTTAAAGACCTAATAATGTTTCCTTACCTTAAATATTTTCAGCATGTTTTCTGTTTTCTAACTTCATGGTGTTTGTTTTTACTTTTGTAATCGTATCATTATATTTTTTTTAAGTGTTGTCAAATGTTGTAAAGCGCTTAGAGCTTCTAAAGATTAGGCACTATACAAAGTCCTCATTATTATTATTATTATTATTATTATCATGATATACCCAGTGTGTTAAAAGTGTCATTTCCTCATTATGATATACCCAATAATGTGTTAAAAGTACCATTTCCTCATCATGTTATAACCAATAATATGTTAAAAGTGACATTTCCTTGTCATAGTGTACCCAATAAAAGTGCCATGATTCCCATTAAAACAATCAACTTTTCACTGAGTTTTATCATTTAACAATTCTGAAATACAGTCATCCATGTCACACAGGAGATCATGGTAGCCAAAGTTACAAATATCTACAAGTACTATGTGATATGTAAGATCAGATTAAAGTATCTTCAAAGCAAGCATTACATTGTACACAAACATACAGGTCTAGTCATAAAGGATTATACTGTACACAAAACCACAGATGTACAGATTGAGTCATAAAGGATTATACTGTACACAAAACCAAAGATATACATGTCTTGTCAAAAAGGATTATATTATATATAAACAAACCCATAAATTTACAGGGCGTGTCATAAAGGATTATACTGTACACAAAACCACATGTACAGGTTAAGTCATAAAGGATTATACTGTATACATAGTCACAAATGTACAGATCTTGTCATAAAGGATATTATATATATACAAACCAATAAATGTACAGGTTGTGTCATAAAGGATTATATTGTACACAAATGTACATGTTGAGTCATAAAGGATTATACTGTACACAAAACAACAAATGTACAGGTCTTGTAATAAAGAATTATATATATATGAAACCATACATGTAGAGGTCATGTGATAAAGAATTATGCTGTACACAAAACTATAGATGTGCAGGTCATCTCATAACGGATTATATATTGTATGCAAAACCATGAATGCATAGTCGTGTCATAAAGGATTATATTCTACACAAAACCAGAAATGTACAGGTCATGTTGAATTATTCTAGGTGACTCAGCATTTTATGCATAAACTACGTATATATTTATAAGTGAGATCCAACTGCAAACTGCACTGACCGAGATTTGCCATTACATAATGTGCCAGCAGATTTGGGTCTATTGTTAAAATTGAAAGTATAACAACATAGACCCTAATCCACCTGGCACTATGTGATGGCCAAACAGGGTCTGTATTGTTTGCAGTGGGATTTGTTTGTACAAATGGGGGCCACACAAGACAACCTTGATTATGCTATGGGATCTTGCCACAGTGATGGAAAGGAAGGTCTACAATTTCAAGACAGTCATCATGGCAGCCATATTGGATGAACAACTGGCACCATTTTTATTTAGGAATAACCATGTATAATAAGAAGCATTTTGGTGAAAAGCCCATGTTTATTTAGCCATCCTATTGGGAGGAGTAGAGATTACATTTTCAAGATGTGACTTTTCAAAGTGGAGGAGTAGCAATAGCAATATTTTCAAGATGGCCACTGTGGTGACCATAACATACATCAGACTGGCACCATTTTGATTTATGAAATAGTAGACATCATAAAAAATCTTTTAGTGAAAACCTCAAGTTGATACTAACCATCCATTCAGGACGAGTAGCAATAACATGATTTTCAAGATGGCTACCACTGCAGCCATACTGGATTTCAGATCAGCACCATTTTTATTTAGGATCAGTCAGACATAAAAAATGTAAGTCTTTCAGTGAAAATCTTATGTTCATATGATCATCCATGTAGGAGGAGTAACATAAACTAAATTTTTAAGATGGCCAATGTGTCAGTCATAATGGACATCAGATCTGTACATTTTCATTTAGACCAACTAGACATCATAAGAAGTTTTCTAATGAAAATCCCACACTGATATGACCATTCATACAGGAGGTGTAACAATAATGAGATTTTCAAGATGGCCTCTGCTGTGTACATATCAGACATCAGATTGGCACCATTTTAATTTAGGACCAACAAGATATCATAAGAAGTCTTCTAGTAAAAACCCCATGTTGATATTCATTAGGAGTAGCAATAACAAGATTTTCAAATGGTTGCTGTGGCAGCCATGCAGGATGTCAAATCGGCAACATTTTCTTTTATGACCAATTAGACATCGTAAAAAGTCTTTCAATGAAAAGTCTATGCTAATATGTCCATCCATTCAGGTGGAGTAGCTATAACAAGATTTTCAAGATGGCCATTGTAGTGGCCATCCTGGATGTACAAAGCAGCACCATTTTCATACAGGTCCACAAAGACCATTTGATGAATGTGTATATAATGTTTCAGGGGAATCCTCAAAGTAGTTTACAAAGAGTAGAGATAACAAATTTGTGCTAACAGTGGGATGACAGATAACACAACAAAAGACCATCCCATAAGTTCTTCTAGTCTATGACCTGTAGTGTTAAAAAGCACCATAACTGGTTCTAATCAGCCAGGAATTAAAATCAAGTGAACTGATTAGTGGTAATTTAATTAGAACTAAATTTAGTAAGTTTATGGGATTAGCTAGATTTTAATGATACATGTATTAGTATTCTACAGTACTGTCTGTACTCACCTAAAAGACAAGTCCAACTGCTAACTGCACAGACCCAGATCTGCTGTTGCATAATGTGCCAACAGATCTGGGTCTGTGCAGTTTGTAAGGAGTAATCAGTAGAACACACAATACAGACCCTGATCTGTACGTGCAATATGCTATGGCAGATCAGGATCTTTGTTGTTTGCAGTTTGACTCAACTTGTAAGCAAGTATACATGGTACTTTTGAGCATAAGAAACTACTGAATGTATCTACATGGTAAACTCTAAAGGGACCTTCATGATGTGTTTGATACCACTGTCCCATCACTGCACCACACACTGCCCTAAAGGGACCTTCATGATGTGTTTAATACAACTGTCCCATCACTGCACCACACACTGCCCTAAAGGGGCCTTCATCCTGTCTTTGAGACCACTATCCAATCACTCCACCACACACTGCCCTAAACGGACCTTCATGCTGTGTTTAATACCTTTTTCCCATCACTCCACCAGGCACCTGAATTATCCTAGATGACACTTGATGGATACATCATGGTTTTTGATACAGAAACTACACATCTTACAAATTGAGGCCACATACCAAAAAGATAAACTTGCTTATTTACATTCCTAGTGTCATGGGATACAGCCATACACAGTGGAAAGATGTGCATTTATTTTCCCATAAATAACAGAATTACAAGAAAGAATTGGATATCTAGGCAATAAAAGTATTCCAAGACAAAGCAAAATTTAGAATCATTTAAATGTAATGCTGACCCACAATATACACTATGTTGACCCACAATATGCACTAAATAACTTTATACATGTGTTGACCCAAGGTACGAACTAAATAACTTGACATATATCTGCATCTGTTCATAAATGTGTCAGAAAATGTAAAGAGCTTACTGGGTGGAATCTTTCCCTATCAAAATCTATTTTCAAAATTTTTCATCTGGAGATGCACACAAAAAACACACCATGTTTTATTTCAATGCGATTTCTGAATCTGTTCAAACAGTCCCTTAAAATGTAGATTCAACTGAATCTGTTCAAACAGTCCCTTAAAATGTCGATTCAACTGAACCTGTTCAAACAATCCCTTAAAATGTTGATTTTACTGAATCTGTTCAAACAGTCCCTTAAAATGTAGATTCAGGTGAATAATTTAAAGGTCTACTAGTGTGCTCACACAACTTTCGTTTATGTGATAAATTTAATCTTCTAGATGTGTTTTTTAAAGGTATTATGTCAAATACCTCATTATTAAAGAAAATAATGACCACAAAACATCGATTTTTATCACACAAGGAAAAATGCTCCTAGCCAATTTCATGCTTGGCAGTTTCCATAAGACAAAGCGGAAGTGACATGATGGAGGGAAGTGGGCATTTCTACTTTTGTTGTTAGTTGCATTCAGTAGCTGGTGTCATGCGTTATCCGACCAGTGACAGGCGATATAGTCTGCAGTGACCATATGAGAGACGACGATTTCGATACCATCTATAACATTAAAAAATCACTTGGTATTACGACCATCAGACGACTCCTGCCAAATGCAGTACCAAGTGTGTTTGCTCGCCAGATAACTGAGGCCATGAACACCAGATCAACAAAAAACAAGGGTTACAGCAGGGCTAACAACATGTAGACCGAAAGAAGCTTGTACAGATGCGAGAGCTAGCAAGGGTAAAATATTTATACATCTTTATCTTGCTATATTATTGGTTGTCAGTCCCTGCCCTCGCCACAAATATACATAGCAAAAGAACGATCAATGGGAGAGGGTGATTTTAGTGGGAGGGTGTTTGCAAACCATAATAGCCCCACCACTACCTCCTAAAATGAATCCTGCTTTACCATGATGAGCATGTGTGTGTGTGTGTGTGTGTGTGTGTGTGTGTGTGTGTGTGTGTTTGTGTGACCCTTGGATTTTAGTCCCCCCCCCCCCGAAAAAATTCACTTGCATGCCCATGCTTATTTTTTTTCATGCTTGTTCAACAATAATAATAATGACAAAACAAGTTTTCTGCTAAAGCCAAAATGTTGTTAATACTTGATGTATTGATTGTGTTTAATTGTAAAGGCTAATTACCTCTTCGTGTTGAGGCACTGGGAGTAAATTACCTTGTTTGCCAGAATATACACAAATGTGATAATGGATGACGGTCTAGGTCAGAGTCAAACCCACAACCCATTGCTTGTGAATGTGAATACTAATGTCTGTTCAATGTGGAGAGTATAGTATTATTATTCACAATATGTACAGAACCATAGTTAAAAGGAATTTTTGTAAATACTTTAATGCTGTCGGTGTAAAGATTTTACTTTCTAAAGCTGCTCTAATTTTATATATATATATATATATATATATATATATATATATATATATATGCGCCTTGATCTCCCTAACTGATAAATGACTTCAAGCACTTGATCAAGGTAGAATAATAGGTTCTGTATTTGTAGATTTCAGGAAAGCTTTTGACATGGTGGATCATGAAATCCTTTTGAAGAAACTGAAAATCTACCAATATGATGAAAGCACAGTTAGATGGTTTACTTCATACTTAAGTGAGAGAACACAACATGTTTATATAAATGTTCTGTCTGAACCTGGAACAATTAGATGTGGAGTACCACAAGGCTCAATTCTAGGTCCATTACAATTTATTTTATTTATTAATGACCTACCATTGTACTAAGGGACTCAATATTATCTACAGATCTCTATGCAGATGACACAACAATGTCAGACATCCAAAACACAAAGCATGAACTCGCAATTTCTTTACAGAATGCCCTAAACAAACTGGACAACTAATGCGCATGCAATGGCATGGTGGTAAATACTGGTAAAACTAAAATATTACTTATCTCAACATGGCAAAAAAGGACAAAACTTGATAGTGATGAACTATGTCTGACATGGAAGGATAGAAATTTGCAAATGGTCTGTCATGACAGACTACTTGGTGTTTTGGTAGACAATAACCTATCATGGACTGAACATATCAAACATATCAGTAAAAGAGTCAATTCAAGTTTATGGCTTCTCAGCAGGATAAGACATTTTCTCCCTGAAAGGCACAGAAAACTATTTTATAACAGTTACATACAACCCTATTTAGACTACTGAAATACAGTATGGGGTAATTCAAATGATAAAAACTTAGCAAAGCTGGCACATCTTCAAAAAAGAGCATTTGGGCTAACATCAATACAGAAAGAATGCAAGGAAAATTTAGCTGGTAAGTTAAAAATATTACCTATTAAAGACCGAATCTGTTTGAGAAAAGCCAAATTAATGTACAGGATATCCAGTAATAGTGCTCCTGAATATTTACAATCACTATTCCAGTATAGGCTACCTGGTAATACTCCCCACCTGTGATCCGTGTCTACTAAACAGTATAAAATTCCCAAACCAAATAAGGAATTATTTAAAAAAAGTTTTCAGTACTCTGGCACTTTGCTCTGGAATAGTACTCCAGTTGCGATTAGAAATACCCGCTCTATTTCCTTCTTCCAAACCCAGTATATCCAGTGGCTTCAGAGATGCAGCTAAAATAAATAAATTCCTTTGTATGAGGGCCTCAAGGTAGATTAGCTCTAAGCTAATTGTGTTACCCTCTTTGAATAAAGTCTTTACTCTATATATATATATATATATATATATATATATATATATATATATATATAGGTACTGAATGAGAATTTTGAGAACCAGCACCCAGAAGATAATGCACTAGAGAGAACCGAAGACAGTAGATGGTGTGACATATCCTGTGGTGCATTTTGATGTTACCGTGAACTTTCCATTCATTCCGTTTACATGGTTTTTATAGCTTCATAGTTGATATGGATTCCTAAGGCCTCACAAATTGTATCGGCATGTGAGTCAATAATTAAGTTATGTAATTTTTTTTATTGCGTAATATGTCAAACTTTATGATCAACCCTTAGTTGTAAAAGTAAGCAAAAAGGTTTGGTGCATTTTTCAACTATTGTTCAGACATGCAAAAGACTTCATGTGTGACTACCCTGTCTACTGCAAAGGCATGAAACACATTTTTCATACTCTTATTACAGTGACTAGATACACCATCATGCAGTATTGCTGTTCAATGTCAGACTGATAGGATACTTAAGAAAAAACAAACAAGCAAATGACACATATAACCTTGCATTAACTAAGCTCAGCATGATTATGTAAGCATTTGACTTGATAGACCAAGCCCTTGTGAACTTGTTATTATTTAGCAATGATGCACTTTAACTGATACACATATTCATAAGAAATCCTCATCTATGTGAAAACCTCAATGATCAGTATACACATCTAAAATTTCACCTACTACACAGGTTGTGAAGTAAATGTCCAGCAAGTAAAGAGAAGAAGCAAAGGCATTGCAAACTTTCATGTACTTGTCAGCATTCATACATGATACTCATGCAAGAAAATGAGCTTACTTTTTCAATGTTACTTATATGCAAGTCCATTTTTAAAATGTTGGTAAACACGTTTAAGCTATGTACAGATGATGTCACATTTCAAGAAATAGAAGTATTGTTAATTTTGCTCCACACATTTTTTTTCTTTTTTCTTCAGAACAATGAAATGAAGAGTACTAGTAGTTACGACATGGAGAAAGAGGGACTTTCTGAAGTCATAAAAACTGCAGAACCAAAATGTGGAGGTGGACACTATTATTACAGACAGGCATGTTCAGATACAGAAATGGATCAGAGAGAATATGAGCCACACACTATTATGATGTGTGACATGTAGCCAAGGGTATGTAGATATTGCAATTTTTACTACACTGAATGATACCATTTGATAAAACTTGTATACAAGCACATATAGTAATATAACAGTTCTATGTTTAAAGTTATATTAAAGTTGGACAGTGGACATATCACTAGGAATACAGTCAGCCCCCCCCCCATTAATATTTCTGGCCCCTCCTCCCCGACCCTGTACATACACACACAGAAGGGAGGAACTAACTAAAGCAAAGTAACTCGAACTTGAAAGATTTTAATCAAAACAAAGCTAAGACAGAGTTTTTTGTAGCACATATTCAAAATCATATATTGCAACAAAAATTGTCATTATTATTATTATTCATTCATTCATTAAACTAAGATTTATATGTATGTTAAAATGAATACTTTTTAAGTCTTGTTTCCAATTCTCTTTGGTAAATTGTCAGTATGAATATAGGCAGTGGATGACATTTTTCAGTTTCTTGAATTACTGGGGTAACAATTTTTTTTTTCTGACTATGTTGAAGAATTGATGGCAGTGCTGGAGGAAGTGGTCAGGAAGCCAGAGTCAGTTGATAGACTGTTATTGCCACCTCTATGCAGCCATGTATTTACTATGACTGAAAATAGAATATACAGCAAATTTTTAAACTTGAATAAAGTTATGTTATTTCATGTATCCCAGTTTTCTGTTACTTATTTCATGTTTTCAGAGTCAACATCTTTAGCATAAAATATGATTTTACCACAACCAGTGTTAGGAAGCTAAATGAATCAAATGTGAACATGAACAGACAGCAATATGTTTTTAATGTCATAGTATAGAATCTGTACAAGAAATGAAATTATAGAGGATTAAAGAGTTTTTCATGAGAATTTCCAAGATAATGGACAAATGATTTTAGCAGGATCTATTATCAAAATGAAAGGTTTGGTAAACATTCCACACTCAAGTAAAGTGATAGTACTGATATATTTTGTCAGTAAAAGAGGGATTTTATGAAAAGGAACTTTAGGCATAATTTTCACATGTGTATAAAGCAATCACTTGTCCCAAAATTGACCCTGATAGTGGCACCATAACTACTGTAAGAATATTTTGCCTACAAGTGTTCATGTACTTGGACAAGATTTCCTTGCAATTTCCATATTGCTGAATGTAGGCACAGTATGCTGCTTCCAGGGCATATTCATCCAAGCAAACTGTATGAAATCTTGGATGATCAATGATACAATCCACCTTGACCTCCTCAGTGATAAAATCCACCTTGACCTCCTCAGTGATACAATCCACCTTGACCTCCTCAGTCTTATTCAAAATCATAATCTCTATACAGCATCTACACAACTATTTCTTTAACTGCTGCAATTTCCACAGGTACACCAATATACATGGTAAATACACTCCATCATTCATTATTGTGTTAGATAGCAAACTGGTGGGTAAAATGTATGAGAAGTTCTTGCATGTTAAAGTATGAAATAGATGTATATGTGATGCATGGTTAGACTTCTGTACCACAATAATGAAAATTTAATCAGCGATGTATTATTCTCAAGATTTGTTTTCGCATAAATTTGTATACTTCCTCTGCCACTAGTATTATACACCTAGACACACAGAGAAAATATATGCTTGCTAAACATCTTGATACACCAGGTCTATGATTACTTTTTCTTTTTAATAAAATTCTTTAATTTTACTATCTGTGGAGGGTAGTAAACAATCACACCCAAAGTACATTCGGGGTCTGCATTTCATCACGGTTTAAAAGAACAAACTTGTCATAAAGTTAATAAAGTATTTATTTCTACACCTCTCACAGTCTGAGTCTTAAGGGTTTAACTTTTAACACCACTAGTTACTGATGAACCACGCCCACATAAAAATCTGCTCTGAAGACATCCAAGTTTCACCCAAATTTGTGCCCTTCTCTTTTCATTATGAAATTGAAATGACATTAACCGAAGAATAATAATAATTGCCATAATGATAATAGTAATTACCAGAATGAATAGCCCAAGCGCTGCACAGCCTCATTATGCCCTATGTTCTCTTTAGGGTCCTCATCCAGGTTCTCATCTCGTTCAGGCTTAAATTGGTACTAACCTCAGCTAGCAGAATCTTCTTAAGATTCATTACGTTCGCTATCTTCTATAAGTTCACCTTCCTCGCACGACGAAAATGAGCATGACAAATTTGCTGTAAATTCACTTGAATCATCACTAGATTCAGCCATCATCACCACACATGCTAAACTTGTGGGACTTCCCGACAGTATGCCACTTCCAGAAATCCTATTGCCACCAGAAGTATACAAATATTTCCGTAGCGTTTTCCATAAAACATCGATAAATGCACATATTATCTTCATTTTCTTCTCTGTGAGTTAAAATATGCATTTTTAATGCACATTTCTGAGTTATTTAGCGAAAAATGAACATTCTGATATATAGTGTGTATTACACTCTAGTAGACCTTTAAGACAAACTATTAAGAATGTCATAATGACCACACCATTAGACAAACTTAACTTCCTGAATAAACTGCTTGAAATCATTCCCTTTATCTATACATTACTAAATGAATCATTTGAAATCATTCCTTTTATCTACACATCTACTACTAAATGAACCACTTGAAATTATTCCTTTTACCTATACATGTACTACTAAAAGAACCGCTTGAAATCATTCCATTTATCTACACATGTACTATTAAATGTACAGCTTGAAATCATTCCATTTATCTACACATGTACTACTAAATGTACAGCTTGAAATCATTCCATTTATCTACACATGTACTACTAAATGTACAGCTTGAAATTATTCCCTTTATCTACACATGTACTACTAAATGTACCGCTTGAAATCATTCCCTTTATCTACAGTTGTACTATTAAATGTACAGCTTGAAATCATTCCCTTTATCTACACATGTACTATTAAATGTACCGCTTGAAATCATTCCCTTTATCTACACATGTACTATTAAATGTACCGCTTGAAATCATTCCCTTTATCTACACATGTACTATTAAATGTACCGCTTGAAATCATTCCCTTTATCTACACATGTACTACTAAATGAACCGCTTGAAATCATTCCCTTTATCTACACATGTACTACTAAATGAACCGCTTGAAATCATTCCCTTTATCTACACATGTACTACTAAATGAACCGCTTGAAATCATTCCCTTTATCTACACATGTACTATTAAATGTACCGCTTGAAATCATTCCCTTTATCTACATATGTACTACTAAATGAACCGCTTGAAATCATTCCCTTTATCTACACATGTACTACTAAATGTAGCGCTTGAAATCATTCCCTTTATCTACACATGTACTACTAAATGTACAGCTTGAAATCATTCCTTTTACCTACATATGTATTACTAAATGAACTGCTTGAAATCATTCCCTTTATCTACACATGTACTACCAAATGAACCGATTGAAATCATTCCCTTTATCTACACATGTACTACCAAATGAACTACTTGAAATCATTCCCTTTCTACACATGTACTACTAAATGAACGGCTTCAAATCATTCCCTTTATCTACACATGAACTACTACATGAACTGCTTGAAATCATTCCTTTTACCTACACAAGTACTACTAAATGTACCGCTTGAAATCATTCCTTTTACCTACACATGTACTACCAAATGAACCACTTTAAATCATTCCCTTTATCTACACATGCACTACTAAATGAACCGCTTCAAATCATTCCTTTTACCTACACATGTACAGTAAAACCTGTTATGAAAGACAGCACCTTCTGCCAACAAAAAGTGGTCTCTCAAGACAGGTGATCTCTCATAGCAGGTTTGTACAAAAAGACCAGTTTCCAAGGTCCAGTTTCAGAACAATTTAAAGAAATATAACCACAATCACTGTACATATATTCTATTCTTTATTAACAGTTATTGCTAAAATATTGTATGCATTGATCTAAAACAAAATTATATAGCAGTAAAGATACACTTCTATCATTAAACATGAAATCACATTTGCATTTGAAGATCACATATTTTAGCATATGAAATCATTTCTGATTTACTCCATTTCCTTTATAACAACCTAAATTTGTTTTACCAATGTTTAAACCACTTTTTTGCGAGTAGTCTGCTCCTTTTCACTTCCTTCAGTTACAATAATTATTTTCACCAGCCTTAAAATTTGTCTCTTTATAGTCGGAGGTTTGTACATTGTTATTAACATTCTAGGTGTTAACATTATTAGTGCTCAGTTGTAATATCGAAGGTAAAGACAATTTTGACTGGGCTTTGGGAAACTTATGACAAATCTATACATGTGCATTGCATATCTAACAATTAATGAAATAAAAAGAAACAATTATCTTATCCAGAAACAGAACTATTTACTCGGAGACAAAAGTCAACAGCTTCATTCAAAGAAGACATACAGGGATTAACTCTATAAACAAAGTGTGTAACCCGGTTGCACCAACTTGAATAGACAACAGCTTTGTGATTGGGATGTAATCACATAACATCGGGGAAAAAGCAACAAACATCACAAGTCTTGAACATTATCAATTGAATCCTGCAAACGATTCTCTTTTGCTGGTTTAGTAGACAACGACCTTATTCACCCCAGGCAATACAGATTAACTCTAAAGACAAACAATATACGTGACCACTACATCAATTTTGGCACTACAATGGCAATTCATGATATGTACATGAACCTGGTTTATGGGCTGTAGCATCTATCACCGGTAGCCACAATCCATTTTTTTTTAAATGTTTGTTTTTTTATCAGAACAATCGTTACTAATCAAGCCGTCATTGTAACAACTGATTACATATAGGTCAGTGGTATCTATGTTCTCGCGATATGGTTGTTCTTAGGGATGCTGGGTCCTGCTCATACATATGATCTACAATAAGGCCAGGAAGCAGGCTAAGTGCGGGAATGATTAGTCTGGTTCTCTGCTTCGCATGCTTGCTGCACTGCTCTCCCCTATATTAATAACGGAGAACAACACAGAGCATACAAAGCAGGGAACCAGACTAGTGAATAATCTCCATGTACTTTAGTCTGGTTTACAACAGAAACTATAAAACACTATAAGCACACCTACAGATATCTGTAGCCAGCCTTTTTTTTTTTTTTTTGTAGCATGGTATGAGCGGTCGTTGTTACAGAAATTAAGTAAAGGTCGGTGGAGTTTATCCTTGTTTTTGCAATGTAGTCATTCATAGCAGTGTCAAAATGCATATTTTACCAAGATGTCACGGTCGCTGGTCATGTTCAGCAGGTGGTCGCTCATGACAGAGTGTTTACATAATAAAATCGATCCATGCATTACAATTGTGGTCGCTCAAAGCAGAGGTCACTCATAACAGTTTTTACTGTACTACTAAATGAACTGCCTGAAATCATTTCCTGTATCTACACATGCAGTGTTTCCCTTTAACATCATCTGTGGATCAGAGATCACCAACTTTTGAATCTGATCCCAAGTTCTGACACCAAGAGGGATGTTGGCTTACAATCTTGCACCCCTAGAGGAAACTCTGTGTACTTTTAAATGAACTGCCTGAAATTCTTGCCTTGCTATAACACGAATTCGGATATAACACGGTCGTGGCATGGCTCCCGAAATTTCATTTACCTTACTACCTTGTAAAAAAAAAAAAAAAAATTCTTATAAGTACGAAAAATAAAATATGTAAAAAGTTTTATTATCATTTTGAAGAAGAGATTGCATATAAATTCGAATATAAGACGATTGTGGCGTGGTTCCTGAAATATCATATACATGTATTATTCTCGTACACGGAAAACATTTCTTCTTTGGGGAGGTAATCGTGTATGGATTCAAATATAAAACAATCGTGGCGTGGCTCCTAAAATTTTTTAATTTAACCAATTTCTTACAGTTTTGTGCCAAAATA
This sequence comes from Megalonaias nervosa, assembly GCA_016617855.1. Lineage (NCBI taxonomy): Eukaryota > Metazoa > Mollusca > Bivalvia > Unionida > Unionidae > Megalonaias > Megalonaias nervosa. Next base: position 85,922 of record JAECUM010005310.1, read on the forward strand.
AACATCGGAAATACGAATTTCTGAACCAATGGCTGGGCTTTTTGAGAACTTTGATCTTTGTTTATTGTTGAAAAATGACAGCTCATAAGTGTTAATCTTATTATTACTGATCATGAGCAATGAAGCCATCAAGTCTACTTTGTGTTTGTCTTCAATGCATTCCGTATACAGTCGTTGCTCAAACAATATCCGACATATGTTCTCTAAACTGACTACACAACTAAGCAACAAACAATGCGGCGGTTGATAAAAGATTCTCACCTGAATTTATAGATCAATTAATTTAAATACATTGCTCATCATCAAAGTGAATTGCCGAGCTAAACTTGTTCAAATTATGGGGCAATGATTTATAAAACATCAAAGAAACGAAAGCCGCCAACACGTGCGCGTGGCTTGGCGGTGTTGTTTTATGCAATCAGTTGACCAGTGAATAATGTTGTCCACTTCCTGCAAATATACCCCCATTGTTGACTGACAATTATTCTTGCTGTAGTCTTTTAAACTAATAGGTGTAAAAGTGTTAGTTAGTGGACATTTTGAATGGAAAATGGGAAACGGAAACATAAAGCTTTTACTCTTAAAGAAAAGATGCAGTCACGCGACCGTGTTAATGAATGGCTCAATTTTGATAATGAGTGCCCAGTTGCAGATCACGTTTCGGATGCAGAAATTGTTCAAAATATTATGTTCAATAACACCAATGGTGATGATGACAATGGTGATGACACTGAGGACACCACACCTGAGGATAATCCACCGTCAGCAACAGAAGCAGTCAAAAATTTAGAGTGTGCTTTGAGATGGATGGAGACACAAGATATTGACTGTTTGAATTCTTCAGTTAAGAAATATGATTGACTTTGCGAAGAGCAAACGTGACAGTAGCTGAAAATCACTGAGTTTTTCAAACAATAATAAAGAATTACAATTCACTGATGAGAAAATTTAGCAGTATGAAATTTATACAGACACCATGTTTTAACCTTTGGACGTACTGTTCCATCATTCGGTATGTAATATTTCCTATTTATTTTTCCATTGAATTCAGTCACATAATGATCTGTGACAAAATTATTGAATATTTTAAATCTGTGTGCGGATATTTTCGATGGAAATACTTGTACTGTGGATTCAATGTATGTGATTCGATTCACGGGTGAGTGCACGGTGTTGATACTCTATTCATGCTATAGATTAGTTATGTATATATAAACTATACACGTGTATGTACCAATGCGTGGTTCTCTGAATAAAGAAATATATTATATATGCAATCTCTGTAATCACTGCAGGTGTTTTCTCATTTAATATACATGGATTTAAAATGGTAATTATGCCAATGAAGCTCACGTTTCTGCACCAGTTTTCATTACCACCCCCACCCACCCTGCTAACCCTGCAAATTTGTTGGTACTGTACATGGTTGCTTATAATATGGTTTGGTTCATAACACGGTTGGGTTCTATGGCTCCCAACTACCGTGTTATAGCGGGCTCCCACTGTACTATAAAAGAAACCACTTGAAATCATTTCCTGTACCTATGCATGTACTATTAATGAAACCACATGAAATCATTTCCTGTACCTGTGCATGTACTATTAATGAAACCACATGAAATCGTTTCCTGTACTTATGCATGTACATTAATGAAACCACTTGAAATCATTTCCTGTACCTATGCATGTACTATTAATGAAACCACTTGAATTATTTCCTGTACCTGTGCATGTACTATTAATGAAACCACATGAAATCATTTCCTGTACCTATGCATGTACTATTAATGAAACCACATGAAATCATTTCCTGTACCTATGCATGTACTATTTGTGAACTGCTTGAAATCATTTCCCATACCTATGCATGTACTATTAATGAACTGCCTGAAATCTTTGCCTATGTCTACACATGTACTACTAAATGAACTGCCTACAATAATACCTTTAATCTATGCATGCACAACTAAATGAACTGAGTGAAATCCTTGCCATTGCCATTACATGTACAAAGAATTGTTTCAAATCATACCTTATATCTACACAAGTACTTCTAAAGTTAACAAATCAATTTTCATGCTGTCCAATAAAAGACTGACTGGCCTTATCAATTGCTTCTATCCTAAATGTTTACATAAGTTTAGAAATTTAAAATACTAAACAGGATAAAAATTCAAATATTTCTGTGGGTTCTCCTGAATGTATTAATTTTTTCAGTCCTACAGTGATCAGAGCATCACTATTATCTGCAACCAGGAAAACTGTTTGTTTTTGTCTACTGGTGTGGTATAAAAACAATATTGTAATAGACATAATAATTGGATTGTGCACTTGAACAATTATCTGGGTAAATTTCTTGATGTTCAAGCTCATTTTAATAAAATTCACAACAATGATGTAATAAAGAAAATCTCCATTATGTTTGTGCACACATTAAAAGTTATCTCCTTTTGTTGATGGCTGGGAGCTCTCCACTTTAGAGGTGCATTCTCTATTCAAATATAGTCAGAATGAATAAAGCACATATACAGTAGAGACTAAGTTAACATACAAAGTTAAATGATAAGGAGACACCAGGCATGCATGGAGGTCAGATCCAAGAAAATAGTTTTGTTATAGGTGGGTTTAAGCAGATGCTTCTCCCCACCCGCTGGAGACACGGCACTTAGTAATGTGTTTTTTATGCAAATTGTTATGAAAAAGATGGGGAAGCATTTATAAAAGCATGTGTGGGTATCACACTATCATTAGTAGATAAAGAGATGGGGAAGCACTTATAAAAGCATGTGTGAGTATCACACTATCGTTACTGGATAAAAAGATGGGGAAGCACTTATAAAAGCATGTGTGGGTATCACACTATCATTACTGGATAAAAAGATGGGGAAGCACTTATAAAAGCATGTGTGAGTATCACACTATCGTTACTGGATAAAAAGATGGGGAAGCACTTATAAAAGCATGTGTGGGTATCAGACTATCATTAGTAGATAAAGAGATGGGGAAGCACTTATAAAAGCATGTGTGGGTATCAGACTATCATTAGTAGATAAAGAGATGGGGAAGCACTTATAAAAGCATGTGTGGGTATCAGACTATCATTAGTAGACAAAGAGATGGGGAAGCACTTATAAAAGCATGTGTGGGTATCAGACTATCATTACTGGATAAAAAGATGGGGAAGCACTTATAAAAGCATGTGTGGGTATCAGACTATCATTACTGGATAAAAAGATGGGGAAGCACTTATAAAAGCATGTGTGGGTATCAGACTATCATTACCAGATAAAGAGATGGGGAAGCACTTATAAAAGCATGTGTGGGTATCAGACTATCATTACTGGATAAAAAGATGGGGAAGCACTTATAAAAGCATGTGTGGGTATCACACTATCATTACCAGATAAAGAGATGGGGAAGCACTTATAAAAGCATGTGTGGGTATCAGACTATCATTACCAGATAAAGAGATGGGGAAGCACTTATAAAAGCATGTGTGGGTATCAGACTATCATTACCAGATAAAGAGATGGGGAAGCACTTATAAAAGCATGTTTGGGTATCAGACTGTCATTACCAGATAAAGAGATGGGGAAGCACTTATAAAAGCATGTGTGGGTATCAGACTATCATTACCAGATAAAGAGATGGGGAAGCACTTATAAAAGCATGTGTGGGTATCAGACTATCATTACCAGATAAAGAGATGGGGAAGCACTCATAAAAGTATGTGTGGGTATCAGACTATCATTAGTAGATAAAGAGATGGGGAAGCACTCATAAAAGCATGTGTGGGTATCAGACTATCATTACCAGATAAAGAGATGGGGAAGCACTCATAAAAGCATGTGTGAGTATCACACTATCATTACTGGATAAAAAGATGGGGAAGCACTTATAAAAGCATGTGTGGGTATCAGACTATCGTTACTGGATAAAAAGATGGGGAAGCACTTATAAAAGCATGTGTAGGTATCACACTATCGTTACTGGATAAAAAGATGGGGAAGCACTTATAAAAGCATGTGTGAGTATCACACTATCGTTACTGGATAAAAAGATGGGGAAGCACTTATAAAAGCATGTGTGGGTATCAGACTATCATTAGTAGATAAAAAGATGGGGAAGCACTTATAAAAGCATGTGTGGGTATCAGACTATCATTAGTAGATAAAGAGATGGGGAAGCACTTATAAAAGCATGTGTGGATATCAGACTATCATTACTGGATAAAAAGATGGGGAAGCACTTATAAAAGCATGTGTGGGTATCAGACTATCATTACTGGATAAAAAGATGGGGAAGCACTTATAAAAGCATGTGTGGGTATCAGACTATCATTACCAGATAAAGAGATGGGGAAGCACTTATAAAAGCATGTGTGGGTATCAGACTATCATTACCAGATAAAGAGATGGGGAAGCACTTATAAAAGCATGTGTGGGTATCAGACTATCATTACCAGATAAAGAGATGGGGAAGCACTTATAAAAGCATGTGTGGGTATCAGACTATCATTAGTAGATAAATAGATGGGGAAGCACTTATAAAAGCATGTGTGGGTATCAGACTATCATTACCAGATAAAGAGATGGGGAAGCACTTATAAAAGCATGTGTGGGTATCAGACTATCATTAGTAGATAAAGAGATGGGGAAGCACTTATAAAAGCATGTGTAGGTATCACACTATCGTTACTGGATAAAAAGATGGGGAAGCACTTATAAAAGCATGTATGGATATCAGACTATCATTACTGGATAAAAAGATGGGGAAGCACTTATAAAAGCATGTGTGGGTATCAGACTATCATTACCAGATAAAGAGATGGGGAAGCACTTATAAAAGCATGTGTGGGTATCAGACTATCATTACCAGATAAAGAGATGGGGAAGCACTTATAAAAGCATGTGTAGGTATCACACTATCGTTACTGGATAAAAAGATGGGGAAGCACTTATAAAAGCATGTGTGGGTATCACACTATCATTACTGGATAAAAAGATGGGGAAGCGCTTATAAAAGCATGTGTGGGTATCACACTATCATAACTGGATAAAAAGATGGGGAAGCACATAAAAGCATATATGGATATCAGACTATCATTACTGGATAAAAAGATGGGGAAGCACATAAAAGCATGTATGGATATCAGACTATCATTACCAGATAAAGAGATGGGGAAGCACTTATAAAAGCATGTGTGGGTATCAGACTATCATTAGATAAAGAGATGGGGAAGCACTTATAAAAGCATGTGTGGGTATCAGACTATCATTACCAGATAAAGGATGGGGAAGCACTTATAAAAGCATATCAAAGATAAAAGATGGGGAAGCACTTATAAAAGCATGTGTGGGTATCAGACTATCATTACCAGATAAAGAGATGGGGAAGCACTTAAAAGCATGTGTGGGTATCAACTAGATAAAAGATGGGGAAGCACTCATAAAAGCATGTGTGGGTATCAGACTATCATTAGTAGATAAAGAGATGGGGAAGCACTATAAAAGCATGTGTGGGTATCAGACTGATAAAGAGATGGGGAAGCACTTATAAAAGCATGTGTGGATCAGGATAAAAAGATGGGGAAGCACTTATAAAAGCATGTGTGGGTATCAGACTATCGTTACTGGATAAAAAGATGGGGAAGCACTTATAAAAGCATGTGTAGGTATCACACTATCGTTACTGGATAAAAAGATGGGGAAGCACTTATAAAAGCATGTGTGAGTATCACACTATCGTTACTGGATAAAAAGATGGGGAAGCACTTATAAAAGCATGTGTGGGTATCAGACTATCATTAGTAGATAAAAAGATGGGGAAGCACTTATAAAAGCATGTGTGGGTATCAGACTATCATTAGTAGATAAAGAGATGGGGAAGCACTTATAAAAGCATGTGTGGATATCAGACTATCATTACTGGATAAAAAGATGGGGAAGCACTTATAAAAGCATGTGTGGGTATCAGACTATCATTACTGGATAAAAAGATGGGGAAGCACTTATAAAAGCATGTGTGGGTATCAGACTATCATTACCAGATAAAGAGATGGGGAAGCACTTATAAAAGCATGTGTGGGTATCAGACTATCATTACCAGATAAAGAGATGGGGAAGCACTTATAAAAGCATGTGTGGGTATCAGACTATCATTACCAGATAAAGAGATGGGGAAGCACTTATAAAAGCATGTGTGGGTATCAGACTATCATTAGTAGATAAATAGATGGGGAAGCACTTATAAAAGCATGTGTGGGTATCAGACTATCATTACCAGATAAAGAGATGGGGAAGCACTTATAAAAGCATGTGTGGGTATCAGACTATCATTAGTAGATAAAGAGATGGGGAAGCACTTATAAAAGCATGTGTAGGTATCACACTATCGTTACTGGATAAAAAGATGGGGAAGCACTTATAAAAGCATGTATGGATATCAGACTATCATTACTGGATAAAAAGATGGGGAAGCACTTATAAAAGCATGTGTGGGTATCAGACTATCATTACCAGATAAAGAGATGGGGAAGCACTTATAAAAGCATGTGTGGGTATCAGACTATCATTAGTAGATAAAGAGATGGGGAAGCACTTATAAAAGCATGTGTAGGTATCACACTATCGTTACTGGATAAAAAGATGGGGAAGCACTTATAAAAGCATGTGTGGGTATCACACTATCATTACTGGATAAAAAGATGGGGAAGCGCTTATAAAAGCATGTGTGGGTATCACACTATCATAACTGGATAAAAAGATGGGGAAGCACATAAAAGCATATATGGATATCAGACTATCATTACTGGATAAAAAGATGGGGAAGCACATAAAAGCATGTATGGATATCAGACTATCATTACTGGATAAAAAGATGGGGAAGCACTTATAAAAGCATGTGTGGGTATCAGACTATCATTACCAGATAAAGAGATGGGGAAGCACTTATAAAAGCATGTGTGGGTATCAGACTATCATTACCAGATAAAGAGATGGGGAAGCACTTATAAAAGCATGTGTAGGTATCACACTATCGTTACTGGATAAAAAGATGGGGAAGCACTTATAAAAGCATGTGTGAGTATCACACTATCATTACTGGATAAAAAGATGGGGAAGCGCTTATAAAAGCATGTGTGGGTATCACACCATCATAACTGGATAAAAAGATGGGGAAGCACATAAAAGCATGTATGGATATCAGACTATCATTACTGGATAAAAAGATGGGGAAGCACTTATAAAAGCATGTGTGGGTATCAGACTGTCATTACTGGATAAAAAGATGGGAAAGCACTTATAAAAGCATGTGTAGGTATCACACTATCATTACTGGATAAAAAGATGGGGAAGCACTTATAAAAGCAGGTGTGGGTATCACAATATCATTACTGGATAAAAAGGCAGTCAGGTAAATATCGACTGTACAAGATATGGAACAAATATACACCAACAATACCTGTAGTGAAGTTGTTGCCAGGCAGTTGGTATCTTCCTTCATTAGAGGTAGGTAGCGATAATTAAAGCTGGAAGAGCCTGTCTGGTTACACATCTGACTACTGGGTACTCGTCGGCCATACTGTGCAAACTGGATACTGGTCAATGTACCCTTGGGACAATGTATAGTCATGGTCTTCCCATCACATGTGCTCTTTTGAAATGTGTGTAGTGTACTTGCTAACAGTCCTAAAAAGACAGACAAAATTTCTTGTCAGTACTAGGAGTACATACTGTACTTGGGGTATTTAAAAGTTCTGAACACTGTACAACAAAGTTCTTTAGTAGTGAACAGTACATCATTGCACTTCCTCCAAGTACTCACCATTCACCTCTAAGACACTTTCTCAGTCTGATTATACAATTACTAAATGCCATTTTGTGCTAAAATTTTGATACGTAGTTCTTGCACTCCAATAATGCTCTTCCAATCACACAGAAGGCTTCCAAATCATCTGCTTTTCAGGTAGCCTTTGAATATATGATTCAGCCAAAAGTCCAATTAGTACTGTAATGAAGTTGTTGATAACTGTAGAGACAAGTTCATGCAGATTAACCAGAGTCTAATATATTAGCATTGAACTGTTTTCATTATGAAAGCAAGTTAAACTCTAGATGACTGAAAAACTTACAAGGAATAGGCAGAGTGTTCGGGGGACTGCATGATGTTGCCCTACATGATCATAAAGTCTATCCATATAACAAAGGATATAAAAAACTAAAAAAGATAAAACCTGATCCGAAATAAAGTTCATACAAAATTTTATTTTAATCAATGAAGTCCTTTGAAATTGTTGATCATAAATTGAAAGGCAAATTTCAAAGTCAAAACAGGGGCCATAACTCCTGAAACTTCTAAAAGAAAATGGTGAAAACTGAACCTAACTAAAGTTTTCTTAATGAAAAGCCTGAAACTGCATTTGTTTGCAACCCATAAAATCCTTCAAAAGTTAACAAGTGGGAAAAACTGATGGGAAAAGGTTTAAGAGAAACAGAGGCCAAAAATCCCCAAAAATTGTTCAGGAAAATGGTAAAGATCACATTTGACCTACATCTTAATGTCAAGCATCATACTAAATTTGAGGTCAATTCATGGCATCGTAAGTCAGCAAGTGCAATGAATGGAAGTGCAAAAAGGCCAGTCAAAGAATGGCCATAATTTTTTATAAGTTTACAGGAAAATGGCGAAAACTGAACTTAGCCTAGGTCTTCTTAATGTAAAGTCTTTTACCAAATTTAAATTCAATGCACCAGGTCCTTCAAAAAGTTAATGATAAAAAACAAATTGAAGGGCAAAACAAAGTTCTAAGTGAAACCAATAGCTCCATAAACTTTTGCAGAAACATGGCTAAATTCAAACCAGATCTAGATCTTTATAATGTTAAGTTTAACACTAAGTGCGAGTTTAATCAATTAGTCCTTCAAATGTTATAAAGCAGAATCAAAATGGAAGGGTGGCAGTTTAAGACAAGCAGGGTTCATAACTTTCATATTCGCTGGAAAATGGTAAAATCTATTTTGGCCTAGGTCTTCTTAGTGTAATGGGCAGTGGTACAGGTCTATTAGATCCATACGAGATGGAATAAGATGCTCCCACCCCCACGAGTCTCCCAACTATGGGTAAAATAGTGTGACGATAGCACAGCATCACTGGGCAGAAGTCTCCCTCGATGAAGTCAACAGTGGGCGGAATGGCTCCAAGATGAGCTTAACGACCATGTGCTCAGGGCCAGGGCATGCCACATTATATCAGTGCATTTCAGCTGTGGTCATCCAGTCTGTAGAGGGATGGGCTCCACCAGGCTGTATCTTTCCCTTGACACACCACACAAAGACAACTAACAATTCTTCCATACCGGATCAGTCGCAGCCCGGGTCAACAATGACCATGCCTTCTGCTGCACACCAGGATGGAGGTGACAAGTATGCTACTGGTGCCCCACTACCAAGATCCGTGGGAGAGACAACATCATCATCGGTACATGGAATGTTAGAACACTGAGGGCTGTGGGAAAGTTGAAAGAACTTACACATGAGTTGGAGAGGTACAACTGGAACATTACTGGTCTCTGTGAAGTGCGCTGGAAAAACTCTGGCAAAATAACAACAGATGAAGGGCATAAGCTCTACTTCAACAAAAGAGGGGACAAACACAACCATGGCATTGGATTTCTTGTCCACAAGAGCATTGTGAACAGCATTATGGGTTGCTGCACAGTCTCAAGCAGGCTCATTGCCATCCACCTGAGTGTGACTCCCTTCAACATCACAATCATACAGGCCTATGCATCCACATATAACTATGATGACAACAAACTGGAGAATTTTTATAACCAACTGCGAGATGTCACTGACAACTCACCCAAGAAGGACATTCTGATTGAACAAGGAGACTGGAATGAAAAGGTGGGAGTTGATTCACAGACAAACTGGCAAAGCACCTGTGGACCCTTCTGCAATGCAGCAACAAATGAAAAACTCAGGCTTTTGGAGTTTGCTGCCTACAACAATCTTGTGCTAGCCAACACATTCAGCCCTCACAAAGCATCTAGAAGATGGACCTGACACAGTCCTGATGGACAACCAGATTGACTACATCTTGGTGAAAAAACGATTCTGCACAGGACTGAATATCGCCAAACACAAAGTCTTCCAGGACCAGATACTGGAAGTGACCATGATTTATTATTGTTGACATTTTGCCTCCACCTGAAAATGATCAAAAAGCCTAACCAACCAAAAATCAGTTTTGACCTTGAAAAACTGAAAGATCCAAAAGTCACAGAAGCCTTCCAAGCAATGATAGGTGGTAAATTTGCACCTTTGATAACCCTGGACAGCCAAGACACCGACCTAGAATCCTTAAAAACCACATTCAACACAGCTGTGACTAGCACAGATAGTGAGATCATTGGCAAATATAGTCGAACAAAGAAACCTTGGGTCACAACAGACATCTTTGAACTATGCGGCAAAAGAAGAAAACTGAAAAAGGGAAAAAGAGATCACGAAGGAGCTAGAAAATACAGAAAGATAAACAACATGATCAGGAAAAGCATGAAAAAGGCAAAGGAATCCTGGACAGAAAGACAATGCTGCAAAATTGAAGACAGTCTGAGTAGAAATGACAGCAAAATGGCATAGCAACTGGTGAAAGATCTCACAACCCATAAACAAGGGAAAACTACCGCCATCCACGACAAATCAGGAAAATGCCTCACAGAAGATCAAGATATCCTCAAGCGATGGACAGAATACTGCTCAGAATTGTACAATCCCAAGACCCAAGGAGATCCAGCAGTACTAAATTGCCCTCAGGCAGAAGAAATTGATGACAACCCCATTCTTCATGAAGAAGTAGAAACTGCAGTTAGGTTACTAAAGAAAGGAAAGTCAGCCAGCACTGACAACATACCAGCCGAGTTCATGCAGGAGGAGAAGAGATAATCACAGTCCTAATAACAGTCTACAACAAGATATGGCAGACAGGAGAATGGCCCACCACATGGACTCAATCCTATGCCAAAACTACAGAACCATCAGTCTGATCAGTCACCCAAGCAAAGTCATGCTGAAGATAATTCTCGACAGATTAAAGCCTCAAGCAGAGAAAATTATTGCTGAAGAGCAGGCAGGCTTCTGAGCAGGAAAGAGCACCACAGAACAAATCTTCAATCTCAGACTCCTTTGCAATAAATACCTTCAGCATCAGCAGAATCTATACCATGTCTTTATAGATTTCAAAAAGGCCTTTGACTGGGTATGGCATGCAGCTTTATGGAAGTACAACGTCAGCTCAGATCTGGTGCAGGTTGTTGAGCACCTCTATGACAAAGCTACCAGTGCTGTCCTCATCAATGGCAGTAGAGGAGGTTGGTTTCAAACAACAGTTGGGAGTCAGGCAGGGATGTACACTGTCACCTACACTCTTCAACATTTTCATTGAAAGACTCAGGATGCCTTGCATGACCACAAGGGCACTGTCAGCATTGGAGGAAGAACAATCACCTACCTTTGCTTCACAGATGATATTGATGGTTTAGCAGGAGATGAAAAAGAACTGGCTGACTTGGTTGAGTGCCTTGACACAATCCCCACAGCATACAGTATGGAGATTAGTGCTGAAAAAACCAAAATGATGACAAGCAACACCAATGGCATCAGTGCAGAAATAAAGGTCAGTGGACAGAAGCTGGAATGAGTTACAAGCTTCAAGTACTTGGGATCAATTATCACTGATGAGGGCTCCAAACCAGAACTACTTTGCAGGATTGCCCAGACAACAGCAGCAATAACATGGTTTTGAGACCAATATGGAAAGATACCAACGTTGCTTTTGGTTCCAAAATAAGGCTAATGTACTCAATTGTCATATCCATCTTTCTGTATGCTTGTGAAACATGGACGCTCACATCAGATCTACAAAGAAGGATTCAAACCTTTGAAATGAGATGCTATTGCAAGATCTTGGGCATCTCTTACATTGACCACGTAACCAACGAAGAAGTCCACAACAGGATCCAACGAGCCATCAGATCCTATGAAGGCCTCTTGATCACTGTAAAAAAGCTCAAACTGAAGTGGTACAGTCATCTCTCAAGATCATCTGGACTGGCAAAAACAATCTTGCAAGGCACAGTGTGAGGGTGCAAAGAAGAGGCAGACAGAAAAAGAGGTGGGAAGACAACATTAAGGAGTGGACAGGCATGGGATTTGGAGATTCCCAAAGGGCAGTAGAGAACAGGGAAAGATGGTGAGAATTGGTTGTAAAGTCAACTGTGGTGCCCCAACGACCTCTTGGGTTAAGGGATTGATGATGATGATGATAATTCTTAATGTAAAGCATTAAGACAAATTTGATTTAATCCATGATGTCCTTCACAGGTAAATGAGCACACATAAAATTCAAAACAGCTTTATGTCCAAAAGGGTCCATAACTCTGGAAAACTGTGCTAAAACCTCATACTAAATTTTTCTTTGAATCCAAGAAATCCTTGAAAAGTTATTGAGCAGAAAAGAAATATGTAATACACTTAACAATGTGGCCTGAAGGAAAGTGAAGGGCATGGGTAACAAGAAATCTGTAATACACATAACAGTGTGGCCTGATGGGAAGGGAAGGGCAATGGGTAACACAAGAAATCTATAATACATATAACAGGGCCTTATGGGATTGCAAGGACATGAGTAACTCAAGAAACCCACTCCCTAAATATAGCGGGAAGTGTAAATAAGGTTTTAACATAAGTTTTTGATAATTATAGAGACAAGTCTATGCAGATTAACCAGAATCTAGTGCATCAGCATTCAATTGTTTTCATTATCAATGTAAGTAAAATTCAGATGGTTGAAAACAGGCAGATACTATGAGCAACACATTGACTTTATTATTTACCTGATATCCCTATTAAACCTTCTCGTGTTTCAGAAGTACAATCTTTCATGCCCTTTCTTTACTCTTTGATACTCCATTTCCTGTTCTCCTTCCATCAAAATAAACTTTACACCAACTAATCAAAATGTATCTCTTACTTTACATTCAATCCACAAAAAAAATACAAAAGTCTAATGCAAATTCCAACAAATCCAAATTCCTTTGCTCTGTTTAACTCGTATGTGATAACAACACTTTCAAGGAAATAGTTACAAAAAACCTGAGCAGGCTTTATCTTTTTGATACTTATTTATGATTTCCTTTAATAAAAAGGCACTTGAGCATGAACAATAAAAATACAAGTGCACACTGATACACTCTCCTTGATTGTTATTTGCACGGTGTCTGAAACCCTGAATGGCATGAATGCTAATAAAACAACATCTTGCACTGCCTGGAAGATGACTGTACAAGATACAGCTAAATGATTTATTTACCTCGTTAAGGAGGGTTAGATAACCTTTTCAAAACCAACATCATTTTTGTGTTCTCATACAAAGAGCTATATAGCGATACAATCTATCCAAACTCTTTCAGATTTTGGGTAGTGCAGTGAAACACAAAAAAGGCCAGCCATGTGCCACTCAACCACACATGGGAGGTCAAGCATATATTGTTAATGATATGTTTGATGTGCCTTGTCAATGCCAACAATCAAACCACACTATTAAATTTCTTTGGGTTCACAAAGATTGATACAAAGTTTTGCATAAGTCTTTCCATGGAAGACAATGTTGGTAAACTGTAATTCAATGGGATACCTCACAGCCTCACTATGGATAGCATTAATGCTGTTGCAGAATGATTCTTTGCATTGTCAACTATCTTGTCCACTGTTGATTACAGTGATGGGATGAGAAGGGAGGTGTGTGAAATGTACATGAGGTCATGTCACAATAGGTAGACAAAGGTCATACCATGTATATCCTTTTTATGGTCATACCCTATGTATCCATTTTATTTGACATTATTGCTACATGCAGTCTGGCTGGGTTGGGCTAGGCCTTTATTTAAGATGTTTTATCCAGAAGTCTTGCTTAGTCTGACTGGGTTGGGCTAGACCAGGGGTCTCAAAAACATGGCCCATGGCCTGCTAAGCCGTATCCTGTGGCCCGCAGAATGATTAGCATCACAATATGTCATGAGAGATAACAAAGGTGGTGCGGCCCTTGGGCCATCGAAAATGCCCTCATGCAGCCCTCTGGATGGTTTGAGTTTGAGACCCTTGGGCTAGGCCTACTTGAAGATGTTTTGCCTAGAGGCCTTCAGTTAGTCTGGCTGGGCTGGGCTAGGCCTACTTTAAGATGTTTTGCCTAGAGGCCTTTGGTTCATCTGGCTGGGCTGGGCTAGGCCTACTTTAAGATGCTTTGCCCAAGGCCTTTGGTTGGTTAGTTAGAGCAAAGTCTCAGGCCTTAAGACACAACACCATTTTTATTTTTTAGCCTGTTCACAGTAAAACAGATTGATCCTGACTGGTCAAGGTTAAACTGATTATCACAGTTGTCAGTCTGTGGTTTTCCTGCCTAGGTTCATCTTGAAAGAGCAGGCTATTTTGGGTTCTGATAATCTTAAACTCAGTATCAGATTTTATACTCCTAATTAGGAGGTGCTATTAGAGCTGTTTTCTTGTCAAGTATTAAATGAATGGCTGTCATCTCCAGGCACATCTCATTCTCAATCTGCTTGTTCCTCATTATCAAGAATAATCAACTTGTGTCAAAATTGTTTGGAAGACTTTTCTAGTCATAAAAGAAAGATTGTTTTAAGTTGGTTCCTTATGACTTACCAGATTTGTCATTAAATATAATACCATGTGTGTCACCAAATATTTCGGTCAAAATAGTTAGTACTATTCAATTCCACTAAGTATACCTGAATAAACAACTTCAGTGCACAAGGAATAAAATATAATATACCTACACAGAGTATCATGTTTATCATACCGTCCTAAAAGCTGAAACTGCATTGGGAATAGATATGCAGCAGAAAAAAAATAAATTCTGTTACATAAAAAACTGAATTTAAAACCATCCTGAAAATGAATAACATGAACAAATACAGCTTGCCCTCATTATAACATGCTTTGTTATAATGCGATTCTGGATAGAAGTTGGACCTCATGACCAAAATCATACCAAAACGACATGGGTTGAAAACACACATTGTGAAGCTTAGTGTTGCATCTTTATTTCCTTTAAAAACAGTATTATTTAAATATTATTATTTCTGCTATACCACGAATAAGTATATAATGCTGCTATCACATACATCAGTTCCCACCATAATGCAGTTCAGCAGATACATCAGTTCCCACCATAATGAAATTCTGTACACACATCAGTTCTTACCATAATGCAATTCTGTATACACACCAGTTATCACTATAATGCAATTCTGTACACACATCACTTCTTACTATAATGCAATTCTGTACACACACCAGTTCTTACTATAATGCAATTCTGTACACACATCAGTTCTTACTATATAATGCAATTCTGTGCACACATCAGTTATCACCATAATGCAACTGTGTACGCAGATAAGTTCTTACTATAATGCAAAATTTTGGTACATACATCAGTTCTCACTCTAATGAAAATTTTGGTACATACATCAGTTGTAACCAAAATGCAATTCAGCACATGCATCAGTTCTCACTAGAATGCAAAATTTCAGTACATACATCAGTTATCACATTACATCAGTTCTCACTATATCACCATTCCGTAAATACAGCGGTCCTCACTATAAAGCAATTTGGTACATACAGCAGTTCTCACTGTCACATTTCATTACATACTGTGGTTCTCACTCTATCGCCATACAGCAGTTCTCACTATATTGCCATTCAGTACATAACAGCAGTTCTCACTGTAACACATTTTGTTAACATACAGTGGTTTCACTATATTGCCATTCAGTACATACAGCAGTTCTCACTATGTCACATTTTGCTACATACAACCGTTCTCACTATATCACCATTCAGTACATACAGCAGTTCTCACTATGTCACATTTTGTTACATACAACCGTTCTCACTATATCACCATTCAGTACATACAACAGTTCTCACTATGTCACATTTTGTTACATACAACCGTTCTCACTATATCACCATTCAGTACATACAACAGTTCTCACTATGTCACATTTTGTTACATACAACCGTTCTCACTATATCACCATTCAGTACATACAACAGTTCTCACTATGTCACATTTTGTTACATACAACCGTTCTCACTATATCACCATTCAGTACATACAACAGTTCTCACTATGTCACATTTTGTTACATACAACCGTTCTCACTATATCACCATTCAGTACATACAACAGTTCTCACTATGTCACATTTTGTTACATACAACCGTTCTCACTATATCACCATTCAGTACATACAACAGTTCTCACTATGTCACATTTTGTTACATACAACCGTTCTCACTATATCACCATTCAGTACATACAACAGTTCTCACTATGTCACATTTTGTTACATACAACAGTTCTCACTATATCACCATTCAGTACATACAACAGTTCTGACTATGTCACATTTTGTTACATACAACAGTTCTCACTATGTCACATTTTGTTACATACAACAGTTCTCACTATGTCACATTTTGTTACATACAACCGTTCTCACTATATCACCATTCAGTACATACAACAGTTCTCACTAAAATGCAGTTTGGTATGTACAGTAGTTCTTAATATATTGCAATTTGGTAAATTAGTGCAATCAATGGATATGGACCCCTGACTACCACAGTATGGCTTGTTAATTTCGGCACAACACAAAAAGTTCTATATAAATCTTCATAAATGCATGTTTTAAGTCAACAGACTCCTCAGAGTTGTCATGGATTCTTAACTGCCACAAGATCTCCAGCACATCCTCAGGGACCAAAGGAATGCTTGGAGGTGGGGTGGGTGGTCAGGAGAGACAAATCACCCCACCCCATACCAATGCATTACAATTACATCAGAAACCAGTTTAATTAATACCTCTCCTTGCTTGCTTTAACACAATTTTGTTGCACAAACGTGGAACTTTACCATAAAGAGAGTTCAGAGAACATAAAATCATTAGGGTAAAAACACGACATTTTTTTAAGGATGCATGAGAAAATTCAGGGTATGTGTGACAGTGATTTCATCTGTACTGTGCAATACTTAGGTATGACTTCATTTCATTTTCAGCACAAAACAAAAATGTACTGCACACGAAGATTTCTGTCAATAAAATTGTTTTCTTATCCAACAGAAGTATTTCTCAACCATTTTTAATTATTCATGCTTCATTTGCTAAAATGTTATAGTACTGCTACTATCTTATAATATAAGCAATTTAAGAATGACAAAATATATATCATGATTTTCAGAGAATGTATTTGATTCTATTCAAATGCTATTTCTTTCCGACCACAGTAATATGGCATAGATTTCAGTCTTTTGTGTCCTTCTGTCTCCTTTGAAAATTTGTGAACAATCCAATTAAAGTTTTTAAAATGCAATGTCAATATTTTGTGATGTTACTTTTACACTGGCTAGGCTGAATGGGCACATCCAACTTATTTCAATCAGTCACTAAAGAGAAATTGCAATGAAAGGTCTCAAAAATTTTTAATATTGCCTTTTAGATGTATATATACTACCCAATAAACCTCTCAATCTGCGTATTTTCCCCCATACACAAAACAAAGTCAATGCTGATTCTAAAAAATGATGACATGATGCCCAATCTGTCTAACTCTTGCTGTATTAATTGTTGCATATGAGACAAAATGGAAATTCGATCCGAAAGTTGACTATTTTTCAACCATGACTTTTGGATCATGTTACATATGATCTTTCAAGATCTTCACAAATTCAACAGTGATGATGGTGCTCATTTTTAAGCAATGAAATAAAACCACATCAAAAGAAAAGACTGCCTTCAAACTGGATGATAATTTTCACTCCGACAAAACGTAAGATGATATACACCATTGCTGCTTACTCACAGTCAGTCAAAACAATCATTAAAATGGTATTCAGTAATGCTTACAAGCTCCTAAGAATCCAGAGAATTCAGATTGATATCCAACACCAAACTATGATACCCAACAACAAACTGTATATATCCAACACTAAACTATCACATCTTATATGAAATATATTCTTAGAACAAAACCATTATTGGAAGGTGTACAATCATTGACATTCAATCATTTACTATTAATATTTTAACATGGCCACATATTTTATATTGTATGTTACATTTTATGTCGCATACATTTTTCTGAATTTCAACTTGTTTGCCTTTACATTTTATTTTATAGTACTTCTTGTTTACATTTATCTGGAAGGGTTTATCTTCCTATATTTTTGTGCAATTCTTCAATTTTAAATTTTTAAATTTTACTTTTAAGTAGCAAAATATAGTCATTACTGTGCTGAGGTGCCTTTACCTACTAACACATCAGTGTTGCATTCAGAAACTGATAATTAAGGGGATGTCCCCTCACCCCAACCAAAAAATGGGGGTGGGTAACATTGCTTCTTAGGACATGAGGGTAAACTCATCAAATTGCAACTAATTTTCCTAACTTACTGGTATTATGTAATGGGGGTTCTGGGTAAATAGTCTCTTTCACTGTGGCTCTCTCCAGTATCTGATAATCAAAGGATTCTGATGCACCCCCTCCAAAGCTTGGGCAATCATCCTCAGAATCCTCATTAATGTGAACATTATCTCCAAGTCATCTGCCATATCCATGTGCTTCAGTAGCTGTCTCCCCGTCCCCCACCCACTCCCCCCTTATTTCAGGTCTCACTGGATAGTTTCATATTTTGACACCTCCCTAATTTTTAAGGTAAAAGGCATGAACCTAATTATCATAAGACTAGCATTTATAAATTCACACAGAAGCTAAATCTGTAATGTGGTTTAGATTTACTTTGAGTTAGGCTTGAAAATGGGTTGGCTTGTTTAGTGACTGCCTGTCACAGTTAGACTAGCACTGGAGATCAAATGCATAACTTGGGCTGCAAATGAATAGCTAACTTGGCTTACTTGTTTATATATGTCTGCTACAGAGGTAAATATCTAAAAATCGAGATGGTTGAGGGGTGATGAAAAGTATGCTAATTTGTTATAGTACTAGTGAACTTTATTCATGCATAAGGCACATACTGATTCTTTTAGCTGCCTTGTCACAGGAAAATATTCAAAATAGCTCTTTGCTGTCAAAAATGAATGTAAAAAAGAGGGATTGGTGGTAGTGTTGGTTCAGTATAAAAGCCACCAGTTGTATAAGGAATTAACCTGACTGCCGCAGTCAAAATCTCACATAATTGCTTTCTACAAAAATCATTAGTTTGTTTTTATTTGTATCTTCAGTGTAAAATTATTCTCATTTTTCTGCAACAGGTCAATGTTGGGTGAAAATTCACCAGATAAACCATCCAGTGAGACCTCAAGTTCAACAGGAGCATTCTCAGACCAGATGGAGCATTTTCACCAAACATTGACATTATCAGGTGGCCATATATATCCTCCCCATTGTCAGTACTATCCTAGAAAAAAATCAGTTATCCACATCATGTGAAGAGTTGGAATACTTGATAATTACTAAGTATGGCAACTTTGATATATACTGGCCATCTGGTAAATATTTCAAGACCCATCTAGGCAGAATTACATAAGTATGCAAATTGGCTGATTTCCCATGAATTCCAGTTCTAAATATAAAACTCTGCTGAATGGTACCAGCATACGGAAAGGTGATGTTCGTACATTTCAATGCAAATAATAAAACTATTTGAATTTATGATTTTTTTTCTTTTATATATATATTTATTGCAAACCATATAAAAGATGTGGAATTTTATTTCTTTTACAGTGCAGTGGTGCTACATACATACATACATACATACATACATATATACTTAATCAGATGGAGTTATATACATACATATATACTTGATCAGATGGAGTTATACAAATTAAGATTTATCAATTGCAGAGTTCTAAGAACAGAAAACAGGAAGCCAGTGGGACTCCGTGTTAAGCTATGATGGCAGCATGGTCAAAAGATTAAGCAAGCATGTCACATACTAGCTTCATCACAATTTGTCTGTACTATAAAGAAAAGCCATTATAGGGTTTAGGAAGCAAATGGCATGAAAAACTTGTACCAAAACTCTACCAAACATTTTCTACAGCTGTGATCTTAAAGATCAAAGGGGTAAACGAGCACCTGTCACAGAATGAACTGTCTTAATTTGATAATGATTCATCCAAAATGGAAAGAAATTCATCAACAGCTTCTATGAAATATAAGCAAATACAAATAAGTTTTAGCAAAAACCTTAATGCAAATTTTCTCTGTGACCTCGACCACGAGATGAAAGAGGCAAATAAGCAAGTTTCAGAATGAACTGTCTTAGCTTCATATGCCAAGAATAAAATTATTATTAAGCTACAAGGTGTTCAGGAAATGAATGCAAATGACCACCTTAAACAAAATCTTATGAAACTATTGATGACAACATCAGTATCATTCAGTAATGTGACTCTTACGTCTCATCTCCCAGGATAGATGATTACAAATCTCCTCTATAAAAATGTCCCAAGCATCAAAGAAAATTACAAAAATAGTGTCTTGCCATCAATGCCTAGTACTTGAATGTGAACTTCTTCCACATCCTTGACCTTCTGATACATTAAACTTGGGATTGGGAATGTTTTATATTTCTGATAAACCTGAATTGCAAATCCAATTATCCTCTGATGAAATGATACATGGATATTTCAACATTTTGGACAATAGCTTAATGCTGAACAGATCAGATAAGACCTTGTCTTGGCTTTGTAACATTTATTCACTTGATTATATTACCTGCTGGTCTGATAAAAATGCAAACAAATAAACAAAAGACCTTTGAAGGGACTGATGCTCTACTGGCCAAAACGACTTCATAGGAATTAATATGGAGCGAGTTTCTTCCCTCCTTTTATCTTCATTTAACTGCCAAGTATGGAATCATCTTTCTCCTTGAAAAACTATAATATGGCAAACAGTAACAATATTTTATACATATATGTTCGAGTTAACACTTTCACAATATACATACAGTAAATCACAATTAAATCTTTATCTACTAGTGTTGCTGTAGTGGCCCACTGCTTTGCCTAGATGCTGGGTCACTACTACAGCTATTTCTGGACTGACTACCAGAGACCGATGCTGCTGCAGGAAAATGACAACTTTTAGTTGATGAATTGGGGATAAAGGGCCAATTGTTTTCAGTTATTTTCATTAAAATTAACTTTTTTATATATTTTTTTTATATATTAAAACCATGCATATATAAAACCCCAAACTACCTTAAGTCTGTGGGATTCTTTTGTCACATTTGCTTAGCCCCAGCTATAAAATCATGTATAAGCTATAATCTACCTGTCTTGGGAATATTACTGCGGCAATGTGTTTGATGTCTAAAGATTGCTGAGGGATAGTGTTAATCTCTTACGCAATATAACATGACCAGCCAGAGACAGGAATCATGGATCAGCACAGGCAATAGATTGTACCATCTAAACAAAGGCCTGTAGTTATCACACCTATGTGTTAAAGCTTAGTCCAAAGATCAAAGGGAAGCCCGTGGAGTGAGCGGGGCATGTTTTTATCCGTCCCCTAGTTGACAGGCAGTGAGAGGGACATTGTCTGCCGAGTTTGACTGGATCGGTTCACAGTGATATCCAATCGGAATTGAGACAGATGGTGTGATTACAATGCAGGCTGAATGATAACTTTCAGAACTCATAAGTGTTACGTATATTTAATTTAATTATTTGTTTGTTAGTTTTAATTTTTTTTTATTCCATTAAATGCTATTGTAATGTAACTTTGTTTAAGGGATCTGACATTTTCCAGAAATTCAGTTCAGTTCTGCTTGACCTTACTGTTATAATAATAGAAACACTATATCTAGTTTCTGACCTTGATTCAGAAACAGTGGCAGTTCTGGTAAACAACTTTTTAAATTTTTTTTTTTTATTCTTACCCAGAGTAAAACCATTGATTTCAGTTAAGGCCATACTGGGAGTATGTGATGTTAGGCATGTAAAAAGCTTCTATTTTGTTTTGGAAGAATGACCATGTGACCCTCATCAGGGAATCTCTTTTGCATCTTAAACTAGTATGTAACTGTTGTCTTCATAGAATTTTTTCATTTGGGCTCCAAACCACTGACACTTAAAGGTGTTTTGTTGTGACCAGTTTGAGCTGAAATTTTATTTTATGGAATTAATGATTTTTTTCCCTGGAAATATATAAGTTCTCCTACAAAATTCTTGGATAAAGACATTTATTGAAATTTATTTGGAATTGAAAACTGGAATAATATTTTCTGTGATTCAACAAGGAACTGTTGACATGTCTACACTCTGAAGGTTATGACAGACATCATCACCTTCCATTTTGAATTTCATCGGGACTTGAACTCAGATTTATTCAGGGCTATTTAATAATAGGACTTCTATTTTTTTAATTCTTGGATTAATTTTGGATTTGATTCATAAAACCATAAGTTCTTTTTCTCATTTTTTGCCTTGGTTTTCCAGGGAAATAAATTATTTGTTAAATTTTACAAAGCTTGTTGTCTTCACTCTTTTCTGTTACATTTTGTAAGAGCCTAGACATGTAACATAAGCGAAAATTTAGCATTGGCCTAGAGGGATTGCGGATCAATAGGGTTTACTCCAAGAACGAAGCCACTCATAATTTGGCGGCAAAACTTAGAGGTAGATTCTAAGGAAAGACAAAGCTTTGAAAAGGTTAGTAAGTTATTTGGTCAATTTTTGTGGAATATTACGGCATCATAATTGTAATTATCTGTAGTATGTATACTTAGTTACTAGGATCATTTAGTATGTAGAATTACCTTTGTAGTGTTTCATTTACATGCGTATTTGAGACATGGGCTTGAGCCTACGTAGAGATTAGATGCAAGGCGGAATTATGTAGATTGTTAGCTTGTGGTGAGAATTAATTTTGTAATTCGCTATTAGGTTACTTCATAGTAAACTAATGCATTTATTAATGTGTTATGTTAGAATTTACACATGCTTGAATTGTGAATTTGGAATGGTTGAAGTATGTTAAGATTAGCTACTATGGATGTATGCATATATCAGAGAATGGATATTTGAATATTGTGTACTTTGTATGAGTTGTAAGGTAAAGAAATGCGTTTGATTATTGTGATATTGTTAGTATAACGGGATTAGGAATATGTATTGATTGAATTTATTGATGTATGTATGAGAAGTAATTGATACAGTGCTGTATTAAGGCATTGTTTTACCATACGAAAACGTATGGGTATCTCGATGTGAACGAATGTGTGTCCGAAGAATTTAATAGCCGTTATCTGATGATAGGTTGTGTGTAGTGTGCGATGAGAGTGCTAAGGAAGAAGATTGTACCATCCTTGCGTTATCACAGGAAACTTTTTAGGGGACACAGAACTTTGGGTTCCATTGGGTCCCAAGTCTTCAAGAGTTAGAGACGGAAGTGAGGCTGTAGCCGAGACAGTCAAAGTCGACAGAAGATTAGTCATGGCGGAGAAAGTGGAGGAGGAGGAGTCTAGAGAAAGTCAAGGAGGAGCAGGAGTTTAGAGAAAGTCGAGGATGAGGATGAGAAGGAATTTGGAGAAAAGTTGAGGAGGAAGAGAAGTTAGTTATGCCCGTCACTCCTGCCAGGGTATAGGCCGCCCACAAAAGATCGCCAGAGACTTCTGTCCTGTGCCATTCTCTCAAGCTGACTCCAGGTGTGACCCAGCTTATTGATGTCCACCTCCAGAAGAAGACCTCAAGTCTTCCAGAAGAAGACCCTTCCTCAATCAGGCTTTCAGTTTCTGGTTTTTCTTCTGTTGGCGTTTTTGTAGCAAGTTGGGTTTTACAGGGTCGGCTTGCTAGCCCCACACCCAACCCTCCTCCTTTCAAATCCGGGCTTGGGACCGGCAATGGCAGAGTTGTGGAAGAGAAGGAAGTGGGAGAAATAGGAGAGAGAGAAAGGATACAACAGATGAGTAGAAATACAAGGACAGGTGGAAATCAATCTCACACTGCTAATCAAGTGATGTAATAGGCTTATTAAAGGGTTGAGCAGAAGGAGTGTAACTGAAAATTTGAGTCGTTTGATTATTTAATTGTTATTAAATTTTTATTCATTGAATTTCAACCTTTTTTTTTATATTTAACCATCTAACCGTCGGCACTGCTGACTGGGGACTCGAAGCTTTACATCTATCTTTCAAATTTAACTTCCAACAAAATATAGCCTGGGTGGGACTTTTATATTAGTTTAAATAAAACAATGGGAGCATCCCACCCCAACCATAACAACCACCACATCTTTTATCCCACTGACTTCACAAAATTAATGAAAAACCTCCATTATCTGAACAAAGAGCACTATTTTTAAAACTACAATTTGTTCATCATTATTTTAAGCAAAATTAAGGTCTGATCTGCACACATAATTATTTACAAAGTTTAAATGGTCATTATGTTCTATCAGTTATTAATTTGCTGTTGGTGATATTTTTCAAAGCAATTTTGTTTTACATAAAGACAAACGCCACGCTGCTTGCACAATGACAGCTCATGCTGCATCTTTTTTTTTTAAACTTCTTCATTTTACTTCTTTTTCATCCATTTTGCTCCATAGCTGTTAGTTTCAGCCACAATTATTTCATTTAATACCTGGAAAAATATTTAAGTAAGCGCTGGATCAATATTTTTCCTTTCATCCAAAATGACAGTAGGACATGGCGGCTCTTATCCACACTGCACTCTCTCGATCATCTGATTCTGTTTCGATTTCTGACAGGCTGGACAATGATAACTTCATGTCACTGCCAACACATCTTAAATCAATATAATCAATCTTGTCCTCTGAAAAACCTCAAAATTATGATTCCAAATCGCTAACAAAAGCAATTGTTTCCACTGTTAACAACCACATTTATTACTTATCACAAGTTACAAATTTCCCCCGAAATCCCCATGTTTCACTGATTTATAAAGGACAAAACAGGCAGGTGGATATATCTGCTATAGCGGTGCTTGTTTACAAGTCACTTCTGTCACTACTGATGCAAGGCACATGTATGCAGTGGATATACATATCAGTGGTAGAGAAAGAGCCATAAAAATCTGAGTCAAGGCCTTTGATCTTGAAATTAAGATGTCTGAGTTCTGGCTATCAACTGGAGTATTATTGAAAAACAATGAAACACAAACTCTTTCAAAAAAATTATATTTGTACAAGTCCATGTGACCATAAGCTCAATAAAGCACAGACCATTATCACTCTGACTTGACCCAAAGTTCAAACAGGCATTTTCAAACTTGTTCACAACAGGGAAGACATGTTGGTGGTCTTTATTCACTATAAATTATACATGACCATTGTGAGACAAGATGGCATACTGTCACTCATAGCCTGTACTAAATAATGGCAAGTCTTATGGAAATTAATACCAGTTAAGTGTTACTACATGTAAAGCTGGAAACAAAAATATAAAAAGGAAGAAAAATGACACAGACTGTACAAATTGTTAGCAGTGCCAGTGATTTATTGCAGCTGAAATAATGGTTGGTAAATTCTAGAAAAGTGTGAAAAATGAGTGGAAGGGTCATTCACATCCATCATGTGACTGTAATTCTTTTTCTTCTGCTATGCATTAGTTAGTCTGATGACAAACCCTTTTATATATCAAGTTACTAATGTTAGTACCATAATGTAATGGTGCAAAATTTTGTAGAATAATCTGTCTGTAGAATAATTGCACAGGACATACTCTGATGGTCAGTGTAACATTTAAACATTAAATTTGATGTATTAGCAAGGATCACTATAGCTTGGCAACATGTAATAAATAATCGGCTCTGCTTGGTTCATGAAATGAATTTTAATTAGAAACTGGTTGTGAGAGCCAGACAAGAGTGCAATATTAACATGAGGTCATAGCATTAAAATGTCCATTGATATGAACCAGGCAAAATTTTAGGAAGTTGTGGTCCATTTGAAACAGGTGTCATAAAATGATATTTTCCAGGAGAGTTATTAATAAAGGTGGACTAGAGAGAATTATTCTAACTTTGATGGGAGTGATCAAGATTTTTGGTGGTAAAGTAGTAATCTTGATTGGCTAAGTTAAATGAGGGTGTGTGTTTTCCCTGTTGGAATTCAGGCTTTTAAAGAAATCCCCTCATGAGATTAGGTAGTCCAAGTTTTACTGCCAAGAGGAAAAGTCTGAGGGACTCCAAGAAAATTAATAAATAATTTCTCTTGTTAACAAATTGTCCATAGGACAAGGGGGTCTGGTTCTGTTAGAGAACCATATCCAAAGAAGGACCAAGGGAATTCTCTGATGATAAGATAGCAAGGGCTCAAATAAAGCACAAAGAGACAGCTCCATTTGGTTGTACAGTGGGAAAGTCTGTAACTAAGGGATAACCTGAAGAGGCAGAAGAGAGGTGAAGTGATTTGGGAAAGACCAGAAACACCATGTGATGCTGTCATGGCAGCAATTTGAATTTGATCTGTCACTCAATCATATGTTGCAATTTGTTCTATCAGTAGAAGAACAGTTAAACGAATTTCACATTAATTCTGTAACTCCATTTCTGAGAGAAAGTGAATCATTCACACGTCATGTTCAATTTCATTTTTATGTAACTGATTATATTGTGGTATTTTCGTGTGAGGGGCTCATGTTATTCTATTCTATATCTCTGCTCAGATCTGTTATTCCATCATTAATTTTATATTTTATTTTATTGTTTACTTGATCTGGCAATAACACCATGGTTGATCATCTGGATAACGATAACCAAAAACCATAAGGAGTGGGGGGAGATCATACATTTCCACCACCTCCTAACACATAATATTAACCAATTCATTAGGTTAATGATGATAATACCATAATATATCTACCCAGCATCTTGACTGCTCCGGTGACCTAAGTGGTTAGAGTGTCCGCCTCCATTGCAGGAGGTCACAAGTTTGAACCTCATCCAAGTCATAACTAAAGACTTGTTAAAAAAACAATACTAGCAGCTGCCTCGAATAGTACATATCATTAAGAGGTTAGTAGTAGGACTAGTCGGCCTGCTGTCAGGATAATGTGACTGGCTGGGACATGATGCTACATCTACAGCATGATGCCTCAGTGCTTGACACCAGTATAAACTGCCACACTGCAGATATCGTAGCGATATGACTGAAAAATTGTTAAAACTACATTAAAAATCCAAATCACACACGCACGCACACACATACACACACACACACACTACCCAGCATCTTGTGGATACATAAAAACTTTCCCTGCAGTGATGAAGGCCACCATACACAAAAGTCGTTAAATGTGCTTGTTGAATTTACTTGGATCCTGTAATGATTTTTATTTTCAAAGCGAAGTTGTTAATTTTGATTTATATGATACCTAGGAAATTTATAATCCTGGTTTCATAAAACAATCATACATCTGGTCAGCTAAAAGGTTATAATTCTGGATGAAACAATGATATATCTGGAACTGCATTACAACAAAGGACATTATAAAATGAGAGGCCACTATATATACTTTGCTATCTTTGCTCTGATTCTATCTAAACTATTTATCAAATGGTAGCGTTGAGCAATAAGGAAAATCTTGATAACAGTGTGCATGATAGAAGATATTACTAACAAAGGTCTCCAATTTCAAGTTCCCCAATTGTAAGGCATCAGATTTTTGACATTACATAATTAACTCTCTTTCCAGTATGTTATCACTGCCATCTATCGCCCCTTTTATCTATACTTTAGATAATCGTAATTCAATTGTAAACTTCCCTTGAAGTGCTCAATGAAGGCAAACTCAAGCGTCTGAAGACTATCATTTAACAGTCCAAGTCTTCGTAAGATGGTAGGGGGTGGGGTTTGAAGTGGCCTTGATTACAGGTAACAGGTGAAAGGATTACAGAGCAGATCTGTGGCTCTACCTATGTAATAGCAGTTATTACCTGTGGGGCATGCAATCATGTCACTACATACCTATGCAAAGGTGTGTTTTTGTAACATGTTACATCCACCAAGGCCATGTAAACTAAATCATCACCAATGCTATTTCATTTCATAAACCTTATTCTGTAGTGAACAGCATAAAACCGTCTGACACTTTTTCACCTCCCTGTGTGTAGTCAGGGTGGATCAATAGTTCTGCATGGGACATGCAAGCCACATGTCAGATTCAGTTCCTTCTTAGATCAGCTCAATGCTGGCTGATGTGGAGTGTCTCTATGCAAGGCAATTTACTCATTGGGCTGGCACTATACAGCTTTTTATGTCACACTGAAGACCAAACAAACAATTCCCTGTGCAGTCAAACCACTCCAATCACTTCCTCCCACCTTCATGACCAATTGACACATTTGCATGTCATTACCATCCACTGCATATTGGCTTGATGTTTTCATCTTTGACAGAAGTAGTGCAACCTCTCCATCCTCTGTAATATATACTTACAAGTCCAGTCCATTGCATAATGAGCCAGAAAATCCAGGTCTATGTTGTTTTCTTTCCTACTGATTACAAATCTGCATGCCATTACCATCCATTGGCTTGATGTTTTCATCTTTGAATACTGTTAGAGAGAGGTAGTGCAACCTCTCCAACCACTTTTATACCATATATATGTTACAAGTCCAGCCCATCGCATAATGAGCCAGCCAATCTGTGTCTATATTGTTTGTTCTACTGATTACAAACTGCAAATTTGTATTTTGTACTTGACCTTGTCAAAAATCAAGTTCACTGTGCATCTGACCAGGGAAATTTATTTTGTGAACATAATACATAGCTAATATTTCTTTACTATTGTGGATTAAATATTCATATAATTATTTATTCTGGTAAACATATTTATATAGGTCTGGGTCAAGGACATCAGATTTTCAATTGGAATTTCCTAAACTTGTTAACAACTTTGAATGTTTTACAGAGGAAGCTGACGCATGTCCAGGATTAATTATCATTTCTTAGTTTTTATATGATTTTGTTTATTTGAGAAATTACTCATTCTTAAAGTGGAAAGAGTCTTATTGTTAAGTTTTTCATATGGGTGGATTTATTTATTCAAACTATTATTCACTGGAAATTGAAAGTGCTCATCTACATTACTCTTGGACAGAAATATTAATATTGAATTATACTGAATTCAGACCAGAACATTTTTGGATTATATGATACATCAAAAGACTTAGCACATTATCACAATCTAACTCACTGGCACATTAGCATATCTGAGACTACAGGCACATCAACACATTCAATATTGGAATTTATTTGGAACTCAGGCATTGTGACTTCTGATTTAACTTTTAAGACTATTTGGGATTTAATTCACAATACTCTTAAGTTCAATTTTTAATTTTCTGTTTGTATCCTACAGAAATAAATTATTTGTTGAATTTTACAAACTTGTTGGATTTCGCTTTTTTCTGTTACTTAATTTAAGACCATAGAGTCATAACACTGAAGTACACATAATGGTGCCAGCTTGGTACCATTTCCTTAAGGACAAAGCAGACATCGTAAGAAGTGTTTTGGTGAAAACCCGATGTCATAATGATCATCCATTCTGGCAGAGAAGTAGCAACATGATATTTATGGCAGTCAGTGTGTCAGCCATATTGTATGTATGATAGGTACCATTTTCATTTAGAACCTAGTGAAAATCATATATAACCATCCAGATGGAGATAAATAGAGACAACATATTTTCAAGATTTGACTTTCCCTTCTGGAGTACTAGCAATAACAAGATTTCCAAGATGGCTACCATAAGGGCCATAATGGATGTCAGATCAGCATTATTTTCACTTAAACCCAAATTGACATTGTAAGAAATCTTGTGGTTAAAACCTTATGTCAATATGACTTTCTGTTGAAATAGAGTTGTGATAACAAGATTTTTAAGATGGCTGACATGCTGTATGTCAGATTTTCACCATTTTTATTTAGGACCAGCTAGACATCAAAAGAAGTCTTTTAGTGAAAACCACATGTTGATATGACCATCTATTCTGGGTACATAGCAATAACAAGTTGTTCATGATGGCTGCTGTGGAGGTCATACTGGACTTCATTTCAGTACTCTTTTCATTTAGGACCAACTCACAGGAAATCTTTCGGTGGAAACCTCATTTTGATATGACATGACCATCAATGTTGGAAGAGTAGTTAATAACAAGATTTTCAAGATGGCTGCCATGGTGGCCATATTGGACATCAAATTTACATCACTTTCACTTAGTATCAACAAGACATAAGAAATCTTTTAGTGAAAACACGATGTTAATATGACCATCCATTCAGGACAAGTAGCAATAACAAGATTTACAAGATGGCTGCTAAGGCAGCCATGATAGAAATCAGATTGGCACCATTTCATTTAGGACCAATTAGACATCATAAAAAAATTTTTTCTTAGTGCCAGAACATTATTCCATCTGCTCCATGTTTAATAGAAAAATGGATCATTTGGAAGGACTCGGTCTTATTGGTACCAATCTCCTGTAATCTTAAGAGGAAAACTATGCTTGTTTGATTCATCAAATCATCAAAGCTATATGGAGAGTTAAAAAGAACAATTTCAGAAACTTTTGTTGCAGACATGTTTAAACTTATAAACTGCTCTGCCAATGATTTTCTTTCAGACATAAACTTGATAATCTAGAAAACATAACACTGGCTATGTCCCTCACTTTTTGCAAATGAAGCTATAGTCATTAATATCCAGCTTCGTGGGATCAAAATAAAAAATATTATACAAAAACTGTACAAAATTATCTACCACTAATAAAATAATGAAATTCCATCTATAATATACCATGTATATGGTTTTAGTAAATTTCAGGTTTGAAGTGACATTGATTACAGGTGACAGTTGAAAGGATTATCTGAAAGATCAATGAATTACCTGTAAAATAGCAGTTCTTACCTCTGAGACATGTAGTCAACTCATATAAAGGTATGCTTTCAAAATTATAATCATGGTGGGGAGATCTAATTGAACTAAACTGGTTTATTATCAAGTTGTAAAATAAATGTCTTCAATTCATTAGAAAGTATTTTGTATTTATTGTTACCTTTTAAATCCAATTAGTTTTCATGTATGTCAAATTTTGTGAAATAGTGTGCATCAACATAATCTAATTATCTTTCTCAGCCTGTATCATATTTGTACATCATGCTCTATGGTGTTTAATAAGACATTTGTACATCTTACTGTATGGTGTTTAATAAGACATTTGTACCTCATACTGTATGGTGTTTAATAAGAAATGTGAGGCTCAAATTATCTTTGCAAGTTTCACCAAGTTAAATCCGAATATTAAAGTCTCATTTACTGTTATCAAAGTATTCAAATTAGTCACAATAAAATCTGAAGTGCACTGGTATTGTCAGTTATAAGCAAGAGTATATGCTAAATATATGACTGTGTGTGATTTAAATTTTTAATGTAGCTTTAATTTTTGTCATATTGCTACAATGTCTGCAGTGTGGCAGTTCACAGTGATGTGCACTGGGGCATCATGGAACAGATATGTAACATCATGTCCCGCCCAGTAACATGATCCTAACACCAGGCTGACCAGTCCTAACACTAACCTCTTAAAGCATGGTAGCCACTAGTACCATTTTTTAATGTTTTTGGTATGATTCGGCCGCTGTTTGAACTGCAACCTCCCGTATCTGAGGCGGATGCTCTAACCACTTAGGCCACTGGGGCAGTCCAATTATATGACTGGTATTGTCAATTAGAAACAAGTGTATATGGCAAATACATGATGCATTGTCAAATAGAAAACATGACAACATGGTAAATATATGACTGATTTACTGTGAGCTTCTGCACAATATTTCAGGTTTAATTTCTATTTTGAAGTGACATTAATTGCAGGCAGGATGTGAAAGGATTACATAAAGATCTCAAGCTGTACATGTGTAATAGCTGTTATTACCTACAGAACATGAAATAAGCCACCACCTTCTTGTGTAAAGGTGTGCTTCATAATGTATAATTATGTATATAGTAATATAAAAGGGTGCAACATCATGAATACAGTGGAAAACTCAGCGAAGTAAACCACATCTGTTACAGGTTCATGCAGCTTGACTACCTCAGTCTTAGAACACCAATGGTTGCTCAGGTTTAATTTTGTTGATGTGAATTTTGGAGTTCTAGTTTTTAGTTAGACTTTGATAAAAACTTTACCAATGTGTGGATCTGAATCAGAACCAACTGTTTATACCAATACTTGTGACCACTCCACAACACATATTTACAGCAAATAACGTCCTACTCTTATTGTGGTGGAAGGCGGTGAACATGCCTCAGACAACATTAGGATATCACCACACACTAAGTTTGGATTAATGTTTAAGTATTATTTTTCTGAAGAAAAAAAATGAAGTGGTATCATTCAGGGTATTATTTGGAGAGATATAACTACAGACTGGGTTAAATAATAAAAATCCATTTATTCTGAGACATATAACCACAGACTGGATTAATAATAAAAATCCATTTATTCTGAGATATATAACTACTGACTGGGTTAGATAATAAAAATCCATTTATTCTGAGATATATAACTACAGACTGGATTAAATAATAAAAATCCATTCATACTTGTCTGTGCTATCTTGCTTACAAGCCAGTACTGCTAAAAGCTCACAAGTCAAGGCTTTTGATTTTAAAGGAGACCAGAAATCAATGGAAATATAGAATAATAATAAAAGCACTATAGAAAAAAACCTTATTCTGAAGTATCATCTGCGACCGTAATGCCAATATTTAAACATTGGCATATCTTCAAGGAGCTGAATTTCCATGACCACGTATGCAAAATTTCTGCGCCTATTCAGTTACTTTCATGATGTGATGTCATAGTAGCGACTCCAGCATCCCGACTGGCAGTTGCCAGCATAAAAGACAATGCCGTTTTGTGTTGCTTATGGGTGTAATGGCACATTAAGAAAAGGCTGTGGATAATTTTTTTTCTTTTCCAAAAGACAAAGACTAAAAGAAAGTATGGATACATTATTGCAATCAAGTCGATTTCAAACACAACTCAGCACTCTGTGCTCATTACATTTCTCAAAGGATTGTTACAAGAGGGATCCTGAAAAAATGGCTGCTCTAGGATGCGCAAATGCCGGGCCTAGAGTAAAAGTTGGAACTGTTCCAGACATATCGTTGAGTATTTTAAATCCTGGGAAAAGTGTTAAACGTGTGAGTTAAGAAAATAGGCAGAAGGCCAAGTAAGTGACCACAAATTGCAACAATCAATTCACAGATCTTTTATCTGCACCAGCAGTGCTAAAACAAATTTGATATCCCAACACCCGGGGTTCCTCTAATTTTAGTTCGGGCCCATCCTGTATTCAAAGTGAGGTGCCCGTCAGGCTTATCGAAAAAAAAAATTGTTTGCCTGAGGAAATGAATAAATGTATTTTCAAGATGTTGACATGCATGTCATAACACGGCACAATCTAAATCAAATCACCGCCGTCCTAGGTGAAATTGAGATCTGATTTTAATGAAATGGAAGCTTTGCTAAAAATAAGATTCTAAACCCCTGACATGGTCGTGTTTCGAGAAAACACAATTTTCAGTAATCTTAAAAAATTGTAATTTTCTTTAAAAAAAACAACAAAAAGAACCCCTTTCAGTCTATGCCGGTTACATGTAGTATGTATAAACGGTAATCTGTAGTGATTGGAACTGATAAAAAACAATCCCTTGGGTAGTTTAAATAGCAGCGATTAAAGAAAAGAGGTCAGGTATAAAATCAAAGTTTCACATTAACTGGCTGACAATAGAAATGGGGGGGGAGGCAACTGTTGACTCAACCCCCTTTCCCTAATGTGCGAGCGCTCAAGGGACGCGCCATTTCTCCCTGTGATATGCCTTACAATCCCCCAGGACAAGCCCCTTTTCTGATATTCTGGTCAGCTGTGGCTAAACTGCAAAATTGCTAAAGTTTTGACTTGAGTACACAAGCAATAAAGCCAGTGTGACTAATTAACAGTTAATCCTTATCCTTGTATTTATCTTGTGTAAAGGACTGCTGTTCTGACCATGTTCGACAGTGTATATAAGCACCAGCAATTGATTGGCAAATAAACGATTCCCTATTTTGTTGTAACTTATGACGCCTATATGACTTCATTTCGACAGTTCAAGCAATAAAGCCAGTGTGACTAATTAACAGTCAATCCTTATCCTTGTATTTATCTTGTGAAAAGGATTGCCGTTCGAACCATGTTCGACAGTGTATGTAAGCACCAGCAATTGATTGGCAAATAAATGATTCTCTATTTTGTTGTAACTTATGATGCCTATAGGACTTCATTTTGACAGTTCAAATCTGCAGTCACAATTTACCGTACATGTGACAACTGTTCTTCCCATGTTTAATGTCCCATCTTATTTCCTTAGGTTTAAGTCTTAAGGCATGTAACACTGTTTACTGAATGAAATATTTATTCTGAATTAGTTTTTTTGGGGGGCACATATACTGTATGGTATATACTGGATATACAACTGGTATCATTTTCATTTTGGACTTTGTTTAAACTCTGTCATACATTTAGAGGGAGTAAAGATTTTTAAATCAGTCATTGTGGCAGTCACACTGGATGTAGAACTGGCACCATTGTCACTGTCAGGATGAACTAGTGATAACCCGATGTTGATACAGCCATCTATTTGGTGAGGAGTAGAGAGATAACACATTTTCAAGATAAGACTTTCCATTCAGGATGAGCAGCAACAACAGGATTTTCAAGATGGCTGCTGTGATGACATACTGGACATAAGATCAACACTAACTGGACATCAAATGAAGTCTTCTGGTTTAACCCTTAGGTCAGTATGTCTTTCTGTTCAAGTATATTTGTGATAAAAAAAAATTAAGATGGTAACATTTTTATCAGTAGCAAATAGACATCACAAGAAGCCTTTTAGTGAAAACCCCAAGTTAATATAAAGAGTAGTAAAAACAAGATTTTCAAGATGGTACCACAATGGCCATATTGCATGTCAGATCTGTACCATTTTTTGTTAAAGACCAACTAGATACCATAAATAAGAAGCCTTGTAGCAAAAACCCATGCTGATACAATGACCTTCCAATAAGAGTATACAAGATTTTCAAGATGACTGCCATGATGGTCATACTGGATTTCAGATCGCACTATTGTCAATTATGATCAACATCATAAGAAGTTTTCTAATGAAAACCCAATGTTGACATGACCATCCATGTTGGGTGAGTAGCTATAACAAGAATTTCAAGATAGCCACTGTGGTGGCCATAATGGACATTTGATTGGCACCATTTCATTTATGACAACTAGACATCATCAGAAGTCTTTTCGTGAAAATCCCATGCTGATATGACCATCTAGTTTGGTTTTGGTATTTGACAATTTCACCATGAATTGTTTCTGCAAGAATAATTCAACTTTGCTTTGCACCTAAATATTATCTTATCATTCATAACTGATCTTCAGGGTACTCCTTGGTTGTGTTCAAAGTAATTCTTTCTTTTTGTCAAACTGCAGAACAGTCCATAATTATAAAAAAAAAATTATTATTATATAAGTGTCACTGAAATTATACCATAATCAGCTGTGCGGGAGACAGATTTCTAAAGGCATAAAATCTGGATTTGATTTATCATTCATTAATTGCTAATGAAATCATTCTCCAATTACATTCTACCTGTCCTAATTATATGATTGAGGGTTAACTGTCAGGTGTGAACAGGTGAAAAGATATTTAGCGTTAGTGTGACTCCTCAAGTTTTTTATCTAGATCATCTGATATCAAGGCTAATAGTGGTGCACTATCACTGAGCCTGAAGGTGAATGTTTCTACTTTCCAATATGTGTAGTCTTCCTGGTAATTCCACTCATACATCATAACAATTAACAGTGCTGTATTTATTAGTATCTACTTCATCAATTCCCATTTTTGAGCTAAACCATACTCCTGGTCTTTCTCTAGGCCAGAAAAGCATGTTACTGCCACCATGCCTTGCATGCCTGACATGTGCTTTTTCACAATGCCTCATGGGCACCTGCACATTGGGGTGGGGGTAGGGCAAACCCCAACCCCCCCCGGATTTCACCTCTAAACATGTTTTGGCCTAAATCTGTAAAACTTTATAGCTGACCACTACATGTTTGTCCACTCCACCCCACCCACAAAAATAATTCTCAGGGCACCCTGCCATGCCTTAATTTCTTGCTAACGATGTCTGGAATTTACCAACTTAATATCAAAACTGTAGCAATTCAATGATAATATGACCTTGATCACTATTTTCTTCAGGTATTCACAACAAGACCCAAGGTCCCTAGCAGACAATGTTCTGTCCATTTGATCTGGATCCTAGATAAACTAATTTTATCTTCTGTATTATGTTACCAAAATTGCAATTGTCAACTAGGACAAGTTCAGCCCATAAATTATAGCTATAGAAGACACTGACAGAAAGCCTGATTTTTGCACATAAATTACAAATATAGACAGTGACAGTAAGCCTGACTTCTGCACATAAATTACAAATATAGATAGACAGAAAGCCTGATTTCTGCACATAAATTACAAATATAGACAGTGACAGTAAGCCTCAGATTTCTGCACATAAATTACAAACATAGTGACAGTAAGCCCAATTTCTGCACATAAATTACAAATACTGACACCAACAGAAAGCCTGATTTCTGCACATAAATTACAAACATAGACAGTAGCAGTAAGCCTGATTTCTGCACATAAATTACAAATATTGACAGTAACAGTAAGCCTGATTTCTGCACATAAATTGCAAACATAGACAGAGACAGTAAGCCCGATTTCTGCACATAAATTACAAATACAGACACCAACAGAAAGCC
Organism: Megalonaias nervosa; assembly: GCA_016617855.1. Taxonomy (NCBI): domain Eukaryota; kingdom Metazoa; phylum Mollusca; class Bivalvia; order Unionida; family Unionidae; genus Megalonaias; species Megalonaias nervosa. The sequence continues at coordinate 122,896 of JAECUM010005310.1, forward strand.
TGAATTATGCACATAAATTGCAGATACAGACAGCAACAGCCTGATTATTTCTGCAGATAAATTGACTTGTGAAAAGCCCAATTTCTGAACATAAATTACACATATAGACAGTGACAAAAAAGAAATTAATTTATGTCTATCCATTTAGGAGTAGCATTAATAACATTTTCAAGATGACCACTGGTGGCCATATTGGCCACCAGATCAGCAACATTTACATTTAAGACAAACTAGACCTCACAAGAAATCATCTGAAAACCTCAAGATTTTCAAAATGGCCACTTTGGCAGCCATATTGGATGTCAGATCGGTTCCATTTTCATTTATGATCAATTAGGCATCATAAGAAGTGAAAACTCTATGTTGATATAACCATCCATTCAAGAGGAGTAATGAGAAGATTTTCAAGATGGAAACTGTTGAAGCCATATTGGAAGATCTGAACAGCACCATTTCACTCAGGACAAACCTGACTTTTGGGAAAATGTGTGTATAAAGTTTCATGGCAATTGACAACCTAGTTCAGAAGGAGTAGTGGTAACAAGTGCTGACAGACAGACAATCGACAACAGACCATCCCATAAGCTCTTCTGCTCCATGACCAGTAGAGAGCTAATAAGAAATTGTAAGGAATTATGCAGCTGTATGTCATGTCTTTCCAACTACATGATACAGGCATGTTTTCACTTTCACATGACCTTGACCATAAAGGTCAGATGGAGGATTGGGTTGCATATATATGAAAAAGCAAAGCTTCCTAATAGTCCATCTAAAGGGTCTTGAGTCCCATGACCATACCAAACAACTTTAATGAAAAATTTAGCCAAGATTTTTAAAATGACATTGACATTGACTTGGGAGTAAAAGGAATGCCAGGGATGCATGGAGCTGAAAAAAACAACTCAAGAAAAACCTAAAATGTTTACCAGTTTTATAATCCAAGCATGACAGCTATCCTTCTAAGAGTATGTGACTTATAAAGGTCCAGAAAAACTTCAATCAAGGATTTAAAAGAAACTGACCTTTCTTGGAGGATAGAAGGAAGGAGAGGCTCCATGAAGCATAAAAAGCAATCCCTAATGAGTTTACTGTATTACAGCAATACCTCTCAAAATCTGCACTTAAGACTAAACCGACAAACTTTCACTTAATACTGAACCAGGATTATTAACTGACCTTGACCTTGGAGGGTGAGAGTGAGCGAAATTTAAAGGGCAATGCTTACTAATAATACTTTCCAAATATGACAGCAATCCCTTGAAAGGTTTCGGACTTGTGAAAATACAGACAAAAAACTTGAACCAAATATTATACGTGACCTTAACCTTGCCTCAGCTGACATAGGAAGCTGCTGTAGCATGGGGATAGAAAGCCCAATGCATATTTATTATTGAACAAAACCAATCCATCAAAATGTCTGAGATTTACGATCATACATAAAACTTTAAACCAAAACCTCAACCATTTTAATGCCAATGCTGTCAGAGCAGTAGTGTAGCAAGAAAATTTGGCTCTCCCGTCCCAATAAAAAAAGTAGTTCGATTTGGAATTCCTATGCCACTGTTGGAAGGTATGATCCATACTTCTTACCTATGCTAATGATTCAAATATGAAGTATTAATTATAACCTAATTAATCAAAATATATATCAATGAAGTATTAAACATAACTGTATTAATTAAAATAGGTATCAATGAAGGATTAATTATAACTTTATTAATCAAAATATATATCAATGAAGCATTAAACATAACTGTATTATTTAAAATAGGTATCAATGAAGTATTAATTATAACTTTATTAATCAAAATATATATCAATTAAGTATTAAAGATAACTGTACTAATTAAAATATATATCAATGAAGTATTAAAAATAACTATTAATTAAAATAGGTATCAATGAAGTATTAATTATAACTTTATTAATCAAAATATATATCAATGAAGTATTAAAGATAACTCTACTAATTAATATATATATCAATGAAGTTTAAAGATAACTGTATTAATTAAAATATATATCAATGAAGTATTAAAGATAACTGTACTAATTAAAATATATATCAATGAAGTATTAAAGATAACTGTACTAATTAAAATATATATCAATGAAGTATTAAAGATAACTGTATTAATTAAAATATATATCAATGAAATACTGACCCTACTCACCACTGGCTTTAGCTTTTAATGGAAAGTTTTTAAGTATTAATTTTTTTGACCAGGCCTTAATTTCACCAACATAAATTTTAAGCCATGTCTGGACTAAGATACTGGTGAATATAAGGCAATTGATCAGATCACTGAATTTAAACTTAAATTTAAGTTTAGATGAAAGCTTTGGTGAAGTTCAGAACAGATTTTTGTCGTAAGTAGTCAATAAGTTAAATTGTCCCTTTATAATATGCACATTTGTGTCTGTCTGTCTGTCTGTGTGGGTATGTGTGTGTATATGTGAAAATGGACCTATCTGTTTAAACTAGTTTTTTAATTTTCCATTGGCAAAACTCCCATATTCATCATGCTATAAACTTCTATTGCATCATTTACAAAATGACTACATTCAAAAGATGTCCCTCAGAAAGTTTGTGCATGTATTACCTGCTCTTAAAATGTATCAGTATGCGAGGTACCACTAGAAGAAAGAACTTGCTAGTATAGAAGATGTGGTGAAGGGAATCTGTGATAGGTTATCAACAGTAATTATGGTGTAGGGAATCTGTGATTGGTTATCAACAGTAATTATGGTGTAGGGAATCTGTGATATGTTATCAACAGTAATTATGGTGTAGGGAATCTGTGATAGGTTATCAACAGTAATTATGGTGTAGGGAATCTGTGATAGGTTATCAACAGTAATTATGGTGTAGGGAATCTGTGATAGGTTATCAACAGTAATTATGGTGTAGGGAATCTGTGATAGGTTATCAACAGTAATTATGGTGTAGGGAATCTGTGATAGGTTATCAACAGTAATTATGGTGTAGGGAATCTGTGATAGGTTATGAACAGTAATTATGGTGAAGGGAATCTGTGATAGGTTATGAACAGTAATTATGGTGTAGGGAATCTGTGATCAGTTATGAATAACAGTTACAAATTATGGTGTAGAGAATATTATGTGATGCTTGCTATCTATTTATGTGCTTTCATTTTAATACTATTTATAATGAAGAAAGAACATTCAGTTTGCACCATTGTGTTTGTTTTTACATCTTCGCTGGTGCTATGCGCTGTGTTTCATGCACAGCTTACAGACACGCATGCAAGCACATTTCTTGGCTCACAGAGATAGCACAGTTGCTTTCAATTTACTTTCGATTTATGCCAATGTTCAATTTATGCCATAACCTCAGGAATGCATGAATGGTGTAATTCAAACGTCAGTTGTATTTAGAACTTTTGTACTTAGGAAAGCTTGCCAATCCGAGGGTGTTTGGTTCTTTAACCAAAGTGGCTGTTCAATGAGGCACACTATCTGGTTCACAATTGAAAACAGCTAGATAAGGACAAAGATTGTGCATTCATGTCTGTTTCCTTGCTTCAGTTCATATACTGTCTCACCCCAGTACCCTACTCCAGTTGACAACCCCCTACCCACCCGCCACCCCAGTATATGCCATCCTGCATCTACTGAATACAGGGTAAGCCTAATGGTTGCACTTTGTTTAGAAAAATATATCACATTACACAACCAAGGTCACCAAAATGGCCAACCAAAGGCCATAATGAAATATGTTCCTGATCTTTGCAAAGTAAACTGAACACACCCTTAAAATCTACTGACATATACGGTTAAATCACTTTGCATTCCACCTACTTTCTCATTTCCAGAAGAATGCATTCTTTAAAATTCTTAATCAAAATGGATGTAAACAAATCAGCTCTAAATTTGGTTCAATTGTAATTTTATTTGCAAGTACATCCCACTGAATCATTTACACATAATTACATACTTCTGATCTCATACCAGTTACCTGGAGACCCATTCTCAACTTGTTAAATTTAAACACAAAAAAAAAAAAAATGTGGCATTACCACACTTAGTTTTATGATCACGTTTCATGTTTACATTTTTGAAAACTATGAATGTACATGTGCCACAAAGTGTAACTTTGTTTTAATAATGTTCTTCTTTTGTATATAAATAAAGATGAAGACATAAATACATTACATTTTTAAAAGTCACAATTTGTTCATTCATTAGTTCGCAATAAATCTAAATCCAACATGCGGTATGCACCAGCACATTGGCACATACAGTATTCATAATATTAGGTTTATAGCCTCTAATCTGACACAATTGACAATATTTGTCGAAGAGCGTCTCTCTTTTCTTTATTAAACTGCCCTCAAAAAGGATTTCATTCGAACAAAAATGGGATAAAGTTTGATGGATGGCGCTGAGTACGATTACCAAACACCCCAGTATGTAGAAGTGTACCATTCAGATGTACATTACGGTGAATTCCGATGTATTTATGAGTTGTCAAGTACTTGGTAAAAAGCTGTATTATCCTGCAGCATGTCCACCTATTTCATCATAAAACATTTTACAACAGTGCACAGTAATTTTATTCTATACTATTTATTCTATACTATCTGTCACATCGGAAAACTGTTCACATACCGCAAACAATAATGAACTGATTGTGACATTTTTTTTTATAATACTACCCACATTCTTGATACACTCAGGAATGAGGCTCTACTGGGTGAAAACAATTTCCAGGAGTTCAAGATAGGACCATTTCCTCCTTTTATCTGTTCAGTGTTCAAACCATTTGAAATTTTCATTGCTACTATGATTTTCAAATTAGCTGTTATGGTACACATACTGAATTTCAGATTATCATCAATTTCATTTACGACCAACTTGACATCATTAGATGTCCAGCAATGTGGAACGAATTGCCCACTGCACTTAGACACAAAGACACAGTGATCTCATTCAAGAGCGCTCTTAAAACTCACCTATTTCAACTGCAAGAACGGACTTAAAGACCTAATAATGTATCCTTATAATGTATCCTTACCTTAAATATTTACAGCATGTTTTCTGTTTCTAATTTCGTGCTTTTTGTTTTTATTTTTGTAATCATATCATTATATATGTTTTTTAAGTGTTGTCAAATGTTGTAAAGCGCTTAGAGCTTCTAAAGATTAAACGCTATACAAAGTCCTCATTATTATTATTATGTCTTAGAGTGAAAGCTCATGTTCATATGAACATTCATTCAGGCAGAGTAGCTGTAAGATTTTCAAAATATGTCAGGGTCATAAAAAAAGAGTCCATGGAATTGAGCCTTTTTTTTACGCACTAGTGTTTGTGGTAAATGCAGCATATTTTTCTAGCTTGAAATTAAAAACTTACCAATATTTGCCTTTTTTTTCTTTGCTGATTGTTCAATAATACTGTGAATAATTTATTTTTATGGGGTATAATTTGTGCTGATTTGACAACTGCAGCCAACCATCTACTTCAAAAAGCAATAAACTCTATCTCCACCAAAACAAAACTCCATCTGTGGGGAGAAAAGGACCATTTCCCCAATCCACCGAAACAAAGCATCATCTGTTGGGGAGAAAAAAAGGACCCTTTCCCCAATTCACTAATTTAAGCATTGAAAAAATGTTCTTCTTTTCAAAAATACTCATAAAAATAAATCATTTCATATGAAATAATAGAATTCAATATGGCATTTCCTGTTTGTTTTTTTTTCTTCTTCTAAAAACTCTCAACTCCATTATTTCTGTCTCTTCAACACCATGCCCAACTCTTAATGACAACAAAATCCTATGGACTCCACAGCCTTTCTCCTTGTCAAGTGGTGTCAAGATACCCCATACCAGCACTGGATGTCTTTGTTGCTAGGACTTAGCACCTCAACATTATCAATGGTGAGGAGGGGTCTTATAGCTTCAACCCCCTAGAGCTGGCAGGCTTTGCAGCCTTCTACAGGTCAAAAGCCTTTTAACTTTTGTTAATAAAAAGAGATATAACCCATGTATAACCCTAAATAATAAAACTGAGGCCACTAGAGCTCACTTTGGGCAAGAGAAATCTGTTATTTTCAGGAAGATGCATGATAACAGAAATAACCATACAACCAACTAAAAGCTGACCTAAATCAAGAAGACCAATTTTGTCACAAATACATGAAATATAGACCATAGTGATCTCTTTAACAGACAGGGTAGAATGTTATATCAAGCTGTATTTAAACAAAATAGGTCATGTGACTCTACACTCTACAGTGAGCAAGAAATTACAAAATATGCATGACTTCCTTAATCAAAGTCAACAAAACATGAAATGCAGGCCACTGAGACCTATTTTTGGCAGGAGGGCAATGCTGTCCTCACCAGGATGCATCCACCTAAAATGAGTCAGTAACATATGGCCACAAGTGTGAAAGAAATTTAACTATTATGATTGGACAGATGGATGAAATGAAGGATAAATGTGCAGCTGTATTGACCATGGTACTTGCCAATTATGCACGGTCCAAATTAGTGTTAAGAATGACAAGCCATCATGATACCTACTGGTACACATCATTTACAAATGCTCACTGCAAATTGTGTAATACTTAACCCTAGACTCAGAACTCTGGAATTGATCCATCAAGGTACCGAATACACTCCTGTACAAGTCTTATCCAACAGGAAAAATCTCAGACCCAGATTTGCGATCAGAAAATGCACTTTCAGATCTGGATCGATGCTGTTTGTTAGGACTAATCAGTATACAAAGCATCATAGACCATGACCTACCAGTGCATTGTACAGTTGGATCTATTTTATACAAGTAAATCACGGAAAGAAGTAGTCAAGCGTCAATAATTGATTTAACATTTATGGAATCCAACAGTATTATCTAAGGCACAAACACAAAGTGACAACAACTGTTAGATTCAGGAACTTAATGTTGTAAACTGAGTTCGTAATTAATTATACTTCCTTAAAACTATTTTAAAATAGTAAAAGCAGCTTTAAAAGGGCACCTCCATATAATGGACATATCTTCAGGGGCCCTGGGTGATCAAGTGGTCTTAGGCACCGGGTGGAGAAGTGGTCTAAGGAACCGGGTGGAGAAGTGGTCTAAGAAACCGGGTGGAGAAGTGGTCTAAGGCACTGGGTGGAAAAGTGGTCTAAGGCACCGGGTGGAGAAGTGGTCTAAGGAACCGGGTGGAGAAGTGGTCTAAGGCAATTGCCTTTACAGATCACTGACATATCAGCTCTGTCCGCATTGGCCCAAGTCTCTGGCTCAGTCAACAGGGATATGTGAGTAAGTTTGCCACTAGTTTCATGTGGATCAATGGTTATTCCCAGTGTTTGCCTGAGTTCTTCCCCCACCAATTATACTGGAAGCCATTATAGTCTGTCCTGCTGAAAAATGGCATCAAACCCATAACAACAGCATCTCTTCATCAAGGACAAAATCTATGACCCCTGTTCCACTAATTGTAACTGCACTAGTTGTCTTCATAGCTTTACCTCAATTCAATCTGCATATTAACCAATATAACAAAAGGACACCTATTCAGAAAAATTGACAACATTTCATGGTCACACTAGTGTTCTGTGTACATACAATTCACTGCATCAAAGACAACATATTTCTGTATGGACAGAATTCACTGAATCAAAGACAACTGTGTTCTGTATAGATATAATTCACTGCATCAAAGACAACTGTTCCGCATAAACAGAATGAGGACTAGCAGTCAGTTATCTACCCTTGAAAATTTGTCGAAGGTACCACTGCCACCAGTCCAGCAGTTGATATACACACATAGAAATGTATGTTCCAAAGAACATTTAGGTATTGCTCTTGCAATCAAACTTTGGTTTATAACAACTGATCACTTGAGAAAAGAACTAAGGAAAAAAAATTGCAATTTTGTGCCAAAAGAATGAGCTGGTTGAATGATTTTTATGCTAAATTACATCTCACATATTACATGTTGTTAATGAAAGCAAAAGTAGAAAATTGTCAGAAATGGGTCATACGTAAAGCTATTTTATGATCCTGATGTGGTTCCATGATTGAGCGCACTAACCTGTATACCACAGCCAAGATGATAATTTGTATAAACGACGTGTAATTTAGTCTCCATACAGTAAAATATTAAGTCAGTTTGGACCCCCAGTGTTGGTGCCACTGAAGTAGTAATAACTCACTACTAGCTCTCATTAACTGTATCAAAGACAAATATTCTGTATAGACAGAATTTACTGTATCAAAGACAACAGTGTTCTGACCATATCTCCAAAATGTCACTAAATACAAAAGAAGCAAAACACCTTGAATAATGCATATAAAAAAATGAAGTTTATAATTCAAACAATACTGCAAAATAAGGTTCTAAACCGGGTTACTGTATACTGGATAAAAACCAAGTTTTCACCTCATTCAGATGATGAGTCATTGTAAAATACATATATGTCTGTCCAAATGATTTCATTTTTTGTGCACTTTTGGTGGTTTTATCAGCATTCTTAACACATTATTGGCCATTTCATGCAGAGGAAATGGGAGCCCAATACCTTTCCCAAGGACACACTTACGCAGTTATCCTGGGCTGGTCTGGATGGGTGTCGAACTTGGCATGGGCAGGTGTTTAATTCATTACTCCAGAGCTACCACAGCTCCCCTGTCCAACTTGCTTTATGTACCTGAGTCCAGTAAATAATGCCTTAAATTTGTTTTTCTTTGAAAAATCAGCTTTTTATATATTTATTTATTTATTTATTTATTTATTTATTTATTTATTATTACTATAAAAAATATACATGCCATATAATAATGTTATCCCACATTGTTTTTATTTAAGTTAAAATGAATAAGAGATTTGTTCACAGATTGTGTGTGTGTGTGTGTGTGTGTGTGTGTGTGTGTGTGTGTTGGATTTTTAATGTAGCTTTAAAAAAATTTCAGTCATATCGCTATGTCTGCAGTGTGGCAGTTCATAGAGATGTCTAGCACTGGGGCATCACACAACATATATTTAGCATCATGTCACACCCAATCACATTATCCTGACACCAGGCCAAGCAGTCCTAACACTAACCTATTAATGCTGAGTGCAAAGACACATGAAAATCATAGAGATAATAAATGAAAGTTCAGATACTTCCATGCATCAAAAAAAGGTCAAACAAAGTGTTTAATGTGACAGACTGGCCTGGCAAGAAATTGGAAGGATGACCCCCATTATTAGATGATGCTATTTGGTTGTAAATCTGAACAAGATACTTATTTCAGCTATTTGAAATTTATCAACAAAATCCTAGTCTTGCCCTGGAATGTTATAGTCTATAATGTGCTGAAAAATGGCATTAAACCCATAACAACATCTCTTCATAAAGGACAAAATCTATGACCCCTGCTCTGCTAATTGTCATTGCACTAAATGTCTTCCTTTTCTTACTGGTCTATTTTAATTTGTCAGCTTTCCTCAATTCAATTTACAAATTAACCAATACAACAAAAGGACACCATTTCAAAAAAGGACAACATTTAGTGGTTACACTAGTGTTCTTTGTAGACAGAATTCACTGCATCAAAGACAACATTTTTCTGCATGGACAGAACTAACTGTATCAAAGACAACAGCATTCTGTATAGATATAATTCACTGCATCAAAGACCACATTTTTCTGCATCTCTGGAAATTACTATATCAAAGACACCAGCGTGCTGTATAGACATAATTCACTGCCTCAAAGACAACTGTTCTATATAAACAAAATGAGGACTAGTAGTCAGTTATCTACACTTGAAAATGTATAGGAGGCACCACCGCCACCAGTCCAGCAGTTGATATACACACACAGAAATGTTGTTCCAAAGAATGTTTAGGTATTGCTCTTGGAATCAAAATTTGGTTTAATGACGATTCATTAACTGAGAGAAGAACTAAGGAAAATAAATGTGAGGATTTCATGATGAAGGAATGTGCTGGTTGAAAAATTGGTAATTTAAAACCTGTCTCTTAACACATATTACACAATGTAATTAATGAAAGCGAAAGTAGAAATTCTTCAGAAACTGGTCGTATATTAAAGTTTTTTTATGATCCTAATGTGGTTCTTAATGGTTGAGTGTACTATCCAGTATATCACTGCCAAAATGCTAATTTGTAAATTAAGTGTAATTTGATCTCCATAAAGTGAAATATTAAAGATTTTAAACATATTTTTCTCTCTTCATTAACATATATGTTCTGTTAACTTCGGTAAGACTTTAAAGTTATGCCTGCTGAATATTTTACATGTAAGTGAATTTATTTTCCCATTGCATTCTTTTTTTTATTTTTTTTATTTTTATATGGCTGTAGACATTACATTTGCAATCAAATATAAATCAATTCATTAATCACAGATATTTACTGGGTTCTTCATTTTTAAAATTTTTTAATGTTTTGGGTAGACCAATCATTCTTTCACTATGTACTCTTACTCCTAATTTTCCATCATTTAATACTAGCCATGCATAACAATAACACATACTTGGCATAATTAAAATTTTTCAACTTCATGATTCAATCTAGGAAGTGTACTGGCAAATATGTAATGCAAAAGAGAGAACTGATAACGCCAAGTTAGCCAAATCGTTTACTGTTGTGATAAATGTCAAGTCCGCACCTCGTTACTGAACATGGGCACAAATACGAGTCCGTCACTGTACAGGGATGTACATGAAGGATTTTGGGAATTCAGTACATCCCAGCAGACCTGCAGTTTCCCAAAATTTTCCAACTGTCCAACTTGCTTTTATGTACCAAGTTTAGTAAATAATACTTTATTTGTTTGTCTTTTCAGCATTTTATTTATTTATTTTATTATTATTAATATACATGCATATAAGGATGTTATCCCACATTGTTTTTATTTGAGATAAAATCAATGAGAGACCTGTAAGGTAAATTCATTTATTGAAAGATTAATGTAAATCAAAGAGATAATAAAAGAAAATCCTAAAACTTTCACGTATTAAAATGGGGCCAAAAAAAAAAAATATGTAATGGGATTGACTGGCCTGGCAAGAAATTGGCGGGGGGGGATGACCCCCATCATTAGAGAAAATCATCAGCTGTCTCAAACCATTCAATACATACTGAGATTAAAAATGAGGAGTGAGACCCCATACAATAGTTCAAAAACCTTACCTTATTTTTTAGCTTTTTATGTTTAGCTCTGTCAAAGACATAAAACTGATATATTGGTTAAGAGTGGGACAAAAGAAGTTTTTGAAAATAATAACATTGTGCCCAAAACTAAACTCCAGTTTTTGGATTATTGCAGCATAGTAAATTCACACCATCCTAGGTCACAGGACATAATGTATGGCTCTGACTATGTTGTGTGATTAGACCATATGAAAGCATTCTACTATTCAAATTCCATTGATACTATTTTTTGTACTGTTCTTCTTGTAAACTGCCTTGCTTGAAGAAAGGCTATGAAATGATGCTCAAATATTAAACAACCTGAAAATTGAATTTTATTGTATTCTGAATTATGTTATGAACATTGTTTATACAGACGCATCAGTAAATATCAATCTGAATTTGTAGCATTCTACAGAGTCTTGAAAAGAACCCATCTAATATCCACAACCATATTCATATTTGCCCCAATGGAAATGGGCCAAATGCCTGCCATACCTGGCATCTAATCTCTTTCAAAGACAGGAGCTGACCAAATGTAAACACTACAGGACATTATATTTACCAACCTCGAGTGGAGAACGCGATAGTGGTTTTATTGCATAAACCTAAATGTAGGTAAACAGCAACTCTATTTCATGTCCCTTTAATTCTTAATAGTAAAAAATGTCACCCATGAACCTACCTGATTAATCCAAATTTAATAACCAAAGACAAATGTGTCTGTCTGTCTCTCTCCCTCTCCCTCTCTCTCTCTCTCTCTCTCTCTCTCTATATATATATATATATATATATATATATAAAAGTTATCATAAGCTATGACTGAATTTGTCACCTTCCGTTATCTCATACCGTGTATAATCATATATAAGTCTTGTCTAACTACAAACAACACAAACCCTGATCTGCCATCACAAAATGTACCAGCAGATCAGGGTCTATTCTGTTTGTTCTACTGATTACTCTTTACAAACTGCATAGACCCAGATATGCTGGCATATTATGCCAATGTAGACCTGTTGAGCTACTAGCTGGACTAAACTTATAAGTGTGTATTTATGGTTGTACTGAGATCTTTTTCATTTATGCCAAAAGACCATATATATATATATATATATATATATATATATATATATATATATATATATATATAAGAATCTGATATAATAAATTTGTTTCACATCTCATATTTCTTAAATTTCAAAGTTATTTAACTTGTCCAAAACCAATGTTACATATTTATAAAACACCTGATAATGGGCTATTTATTTTGCATGAAAGGAGATAATTGCTTCTATGTTCACTGTCTTACCATCCATTCGCTTACTAACAGAAAGTGTCCTTGTTCTAACAAATAACCCAACAATATATCCCTACTTTGTGTCATTTAGTTATTCAAAGGGGAACCTAATATTTGGGCAAGAAAGACAAAAATTATTGTTTTCCTTGCAATATCTTTATTGGCAGTTACATATCATTTCATCTCAAGTTTTTGTAAGAAACATCATAATATTACAGATTAGTGAATTCTGATTTTGTTTTTTTATATTTGAGTAGTCATTATGATCAACACCTTTAAATACTCCCAGGTTTGCAAATCTTGACACAATAAATGACACAACACTTGGGTACTGTAGACTCTGAGACATGTTACATTGAGGCTAATACAAAATTACCAGGATGTTGTTACACATTTATATGTAAATGTCGAAGTTACCTATTTTTTTCTCCCCTGTAATAATTAGTTGCATTAAGTCATCACTGAAGCAAATGAATAAGTATATTCAAAAAATCCGACAAAGAATAAACACAGACCCAAAATTAGGATATTGCAAATGGCGTACATGAGACATCTCCACTAATTTTAAACCAGCATGTTGTTAACTCATATTGACTACATGTTGTAAATATCCTTACCGTTATAAACCAATATAAAAGAATGTTAATGGCATATAAAATTTTAATGAACAGGTAACAATGGACATGAACATCAAGCATCAACAGTAGCATGAAAAATATATATATTTCTTAAAAGTCATTAGCAAAACTGAATTTGTTTCCAAATAATTTTCAGGCAAAATGCTAAGTAATTTAAAATTTAAATCCTGTGCCAATTTATGACTAAAAGGGTTATTTTTCCATCTGCCTTGGGTAATATTAGCTACATAAACCGTTTTTTTTCAAGAGACGTAACAGCAGTAATTAAGCATTTACATCCCACTCATCTGCCGTTCTTCCAAACTATAAGATTTGTCTATAAATGTGACACTATTGTTAACTGGTCACATGTTCAAGTCGTAAAATAAACACAGCTTGATTATGATAAAGTCAGCCTTTTCTTAAGTTGCTATTACTTTTTATAAGTCTGCAATACAAAATATTTTGACGCCACACCGATTTACATTATTGGGAAAAAGTTCAGAAAAGCTCAGTTGTGATTTCTTTTTATGACTTGTGCCTTGAATTACAACACAGATTCATCATTACCACTTGATGTGAAACATATCTTCAGTTTAACATTTTGAGATAAACATGTTTGAAGCTTAAAGTTTTCAGCTGAAACATGTCAAAGCTAAACATTTCAACATGACACATGTCTGATACTTAACATTTTGGCATAAGTTTGTTGTAATTTTGGTATGTAACAAATTATGATGCCTCATTACATCACAGATGTGTTGACCAAAATGGTTAATTTTACCTTTATGTTTTAATTTTGAGGGCATATTTATTATTCTGAATGTGTAATTTTATTATTTCTAAGCCGTTTTAATGTCAATGACAGTTCCCTTTTTAGAAGACTGTCATTGTAATGGCCATTGATTATGACACCCTCACCATGGACACCATAAAACTTGAAGAATGTCCTCAACATTTCACTGAAATAGGTGTCAATGTTATTGCTTTATCAATGACTGTAAATGAAAAAAATACCAACTTTAAGTTTTGTTTATTATTTCTGGATATATTGAAATTTTTCAGATGTAGCATTTATTTTATGACATCGAATTCTGTACAATATATAAGATAGTGGATACATTAATGCAATGGAATTAAGCCTCATAAATCTGTACTGTTTACAAAGAGAAAGAAAGAGGTGACTAATGAAAGACTTTATTATAAAACATCAGAACTGAGAACTCTCCAAAAGTTCAAAAGTACTGCTTCATAAAACCAATTTCTGGTCCTCTCTATAAAAATACAAAGGAGTAAAAGAGTTAACAAATACATATTCTATCAACTGAAGAAAAGCAAAAATAAAGCAATGCATTTATGGGTACACGTGATACAGATCCATTAACATATCCTTTCAATTTCAGTTTGGTGCTAAATTTTAGTAATTTATGACTATCGAAAACACCATGCTATATTGGAAATAGTTTGTAAGCACTCATCAAGTACTGTCAACCACTACTACCTAGAGTTGCATAGTAATACCAGAATGCCAGTTTACCACTGTGTATTTGCCAGTGGTAAGTAACACTGTACTATTTCATTTACCTGTACTTCTGTAGTTTCCATAAGTGAGGAAAGTATGGACATTCAAAATAATCTTTTTATGAACTGAATGATATTAAAAGCAGGGATTCATTTTTAATGAAATTTTGAGTATTACAAAAATTAAATATACTTATGAACCTTTAATTACATGTTTGACATGTGTCAGATATGTGAACATGGCAACTGAGCGGTTTGTTTCTAGTAGATATTTGGACTAATTTTTAAAAATTACTATTGCATGTTAATGTGTCAAGTACATGTATTCCTTTCTAAGGCCAAGAATCATTCACAGATGTTCAGAGAGCACTTGTTTTCTGTTTGAATTAAATAAATTTCTTAAGTCCAGTATATACTTTGTTTAGTCAGTGCATGTTATGTTTACAGGCCCTCTCTGATAAATATCTTGCCTAGGTGTTGGCATCCCACTCAAAGTTTCTCTACCTAATATATCAATAGTGTAGCTAGAAAATTGTAGGCTTCAGTATCCACACTTCCTGTTTTTATCAATAATATTCAACAGTGTCTTTTACAGGGTGCTAATTATAGTGCCAAGTTTAGTCATTTCAATTTAGTTACAGTGTTTAGGTGACAACTTGTATACAGTAAACATACAAGTAGAAAATTCATACACTATAAGGTACAGACCATTTAACTTTTGGAGGGAGGGGGTTGAGTTATTTATTTTCTTTTTCTTTATCTCAAAACAATTTTTTTTTCATCCAATATCGTGGCTATAATATGGTGCTATTTGGTTGTAAATCAGAGCAAGATACTTGTTTCAGCTACTTGAAAGATGTAAATTTACCAAGAAATCCCCAGGCTAATGCCCCTGAATATTAAATTATTGGTTCCTAATATAATACCCATATACCATGGTACATATCACAGTATGTTCAAAAGTACCATGGTACCAAAATATTTCATGGAACCCATCTCTACTACTAACGTATATTGATAACTTTTACCTCCTGCAAGTCTGATCAGCACATACTAAGGTAAACTGTTCAAACAAATCAACTATAATTCTACAAAATTCAGTAATCAAATCAAAATAATTAATATATTTTAAAAATGTTCACCTTCTTCATGTTTAAATAATCTGTATAATCTTCCATCTATGACAGACTTTGTTCATTCTGAAGCATTTTGTACACTTCCATGCATGACAGACACTTTCTTCATGTTGAAGCATTTTTTACTGTTCCATGCATGATAGATACTTTCTTCATGTTCATGCAATTTGTATGCAACAGACACCTGAAAATTTTATAAACTAAAAAAGACTGACGGATTCAAGATTCTAGAACAAGTACCTTAAAGGTAAAAATCCTATCAATGTTGACTAAGCAACAGACAGGATTGTATGCAAACTAGCTACAAAAATGCAGTTTATCTTCTTTCAACATTCTATCTGATCTAGATCAGATTACAGACAATTCCAGAATAAACTACTTTTAAATTCAAACTAAGCAATTGAAAATCTCTTTGCACACATCCTATGTCAACATTAAAATAATCTAAATTTAAAAAAGAGAGACACTTTGCTGAAAGAAATTTCTTTTTTAATACTTCTCATGAAGAGTCTCAAAGGGAAAATAACTCACCACCATGTACAATGTGCATCCAATGCATCAAAGCTTCCTAATTTGAAAATATGTCTTGTCAACAATGATCTAAAGCAAAGAAAGAGTGGTAATACCATATTATTTACCATCTATCAATGATTAAGGAAAAAGAATTTAATACAGAGACACATAAGACCAGTTTCTTACATCCTATAAATTAAATTCTTGTAAAAACAAACCTGTTACTGTAGGTAGGTAGTTAGGTAGGTAGGAAGAGAGGTAGTTTATGTATGTATGTATGTATGTATGTATGCATGCATGTATATATGTACATACATGTAAGTATGAATGCATGCATGTATTTATGTATAGGGTTTAACAGCTCATTGACACAAATAATGCCTATATAGTGTTGATCAAAAAATAAGTTCCAAAAATGCAAACTAAAAATTATTAGACACTTTAGGAAGATAAACCCTTACCCAAAAAAAATTGAAAATTTAGAAAAAGTTATTGATGCTGAGTTCTAACAAATCCTTAGTAGTTATGGAAATCCCTGAGAGCTTTATGGCAGAATGGTCAATGCCAAGATCTGCAACCAATATAATGTGGATTTATGGATTCAGTTTAGGATTTCCTAGAATTTCAATGAATTTTCAGGATTGTGTTTTAGACTGTTTTTAGAGTTCAAGATGAGAAATATAAGCTATACTTGGGAAGCAGAGTACTCTTTGAAGTGACACTGAAATACTCTGGGAAGCCAATTATCCTATAATATGGCACAGAAATATTCAGGGAAGCCAAGTATTAATGTGACACAGAAATACTCAGGGACACCAAGTATTCTTTAATGTCACACAGTGACACAGAAATACTCAGTCAAGCCAATTATTCTAAAGTGTGACACAGAAATACTCAGGGACACCAAGTATTCTTTAATGTGACCAGAAATACTCAGGGAAGTCAAGTACTCTTTAATGTGACACAGATATACTGAAATAAAGCAGGGTACTGTAATGTTCAGGTGACAGAGTGACACAAAGACAGTCCTGTCTTTGATAATAGACTGTACAACTGAAAATAAAACCCCAAAAAGAAAATGAAAACAACCTGGTTATTTTTGTGCAATTTGAAGAATGAAGTTGGATTTCACAATATCTGCTGATAAAACCACTAATTGCCTAACAAAATGTAAACTGGTGCCCATATGCAACTTGACTATTTTAATGATGAGTAACTGAATGATGTTTAATGGCAAATTGACAACTGATGAGTAACTGAATCTTGTTTAATGGTAATTTGACAACCCTGTGTAAATAAAACTATAATTGTTAAAAATCTTAAAAACTATTGACAAAGAAAGTGGTCATTAAATTTCAATAAGTATGTTATCTTGCATACCAACAGCACTCCTGAATGCAAACATGAAGACAGAATTAGACAATGAGTGAGTCGGACAAGGGATGTAAAAAAAATTGTCAGCAATAGTCCTTGTCTCAGGGGAAGATATCTGTTTCTAAGGTTATTGTCATTATTGTTGATATCGGCATTACCTTTACATGTTTGCATTTAGCTCAATTTCTCTAACACTGCTATATGTACAGTCATGATACTTGCTCTGTTCTCAGCAGAGATTACTGCTTATCAGAGCCACATTGACCTGATTTTCATGCTCCATTGTCGTTATGTATACACACATACATACATACATACATACAAATGTAAAGAACATTTCATCAATACATTGTTTTGTATATATATTTTGTCTGCTTGACCTTTGTCCATGACTGAGGATAGAATTGTCGTGCATACCTTCTTTAAATCTTGTTAGCAAGCTATAAATAGGTTGTTTACTTGGGTTCAAGTTTAAGACCCCGCCTTGATTAGGACCCTAGAAGATTCTAGAAATGAATATGTTTACAGTTTGGGGTAATTTTCCCCCCAAGATGTTTTTTTTCTGAAAATGTTATTGTGACATGACACAATCAGGGATGTGTATAAGTTTGAGATCAACAAAATTATTTATTCCTCCTTTAATATCAGTCTGGAGAAGTATTCACTGTCATGTTCAGATATAATCTGAGAGGAACCATTTATTTAAATTATTCACTGGAATTACAAAGTACTCATTGACATTTTGGACTAAAGCATTACTTTGGAATTATTGTGAATTCATTCAATGACATTCTGGATTATATCACTGTGATACCTCAAGACTGTTGGCACATCAGCTCATTCACGGATAATGGTATATCAGCACATTAAAAAACTGGAATTCAATCAAAACACACTATAATTTTGGGCCTGTGATAGAACTTTAAGGATTATTTTGGATTATTTTTTCATAATACTGTAAATTCTTTTTAAATTTTCATTTCATAACTTAGGGAATTCAAATTATTTGTTGAAATTTAGTAAACCTATTGGTCTAGCTTTTTCTATTACTTAGCTGAAGACCATTGAGTCATAACAACATATAGTTCAATAGCAAATATTGTTAAAAATATTTTTATCAGACTGTGTTTATAAGCTAATGCTTCATGCTCTCATTTAGCATGTAAATGGTTCTGAATAGCCAATGAAGTACTGATGTGATGGTGAACAACACTGTCCATGAACAGCCTATAAAAGAACAACACTGTCCATGAACAGCCTATAAAATACTGATGTGGTGGTGAACAACACTGTCCATGAACAGCCTATAAAATACTGATGTGGTAGACAACACTATCCCTGAATAGCCTATACAATACTGATGTGGTGGTGAACAACAGTCCTTGAATAGCCTTCAGAGTACTGATGTGGCATTAAACAACAATATTCCTGACTGCTGGTATGAATCTGTCAACTCATGCACACAACTGCAAATCTTAATTTTTTGAAAATTTAGGAAGCCAAAAATTGGCAAAAAAAAAAATTTTCATGTATATATTCTATGAAAGCTCATAGAAATTTGTGAACATTTTAAGTCACGAATGTACCAGAAATATTACATTCCTGAAAATTTATGATGTGAAAATATTCATATGTATCCAATGTGAATCAAAGCAAGGTGAGCATGAAATTCTATCGTCATGAATGCCCTTTTATAATCTTGGGACTAAAAATACCATTAGTGTTCAATAACTGCTTAAGACACAGTAATTGACTAAATTTTATCTATTACACAAATGTAAGAGTTTTTACCTCCAAAGTATTGGGTGTGGGAATACAATGTGGGTATTGTCATTTAATGTACTCGTGTCCGATGTTAATGGCTTCAATGTACAAAGATATCAAGGTCTAGACTACAATGCTACAAATTTTAATTGCAAAGAATACATTTTCTCTTTTTGCCCAGAACTGGACTTTGTGATAAATCAAATGTGAAAAACAATATTAAAAAAAAAGAAAGATTACACACATATCATATTAAGATGCTCACTCAACTTCATAAAGCCAAAATAAAATGAGAAGGTCAAGTGGGATTGATACTGCTCACATCACACATTTGTCCAAAATGAAAATTTTGTAACCAATCTGATATATGCACTTTCATTTTAACGCCATTTATAATAAAGAAATAACATTCAATTTGCACCACTGTATTCATTTTCATGCCACTGCTGGCAACATGGACTGTGACTCGCACAGATCATCAGCATGCATTTACATTACTTTTGATTTATGCCAATTTCGATTTGATTTATGCCAATTTAGATTTATGTCATAACCTCAGGAATGCATATATAGTGTAAATGGAGCATCACCCCCCTCTCTATCTATCTATCTATCTATCTATCTATCTATCTATATATATATATATATATATATATATATACAGAATTAAATGATCATGGTTCAGTATTTATCAATGTAACTTTTATCTAATCACTAACAAAGTAAATAAAATCCAGAGGACTTTATGTTAACTTTGTTAGTGATTAGGTAAAATTTACATGTACACATAGATAAATACCCAACCATGATCATTTAATCCTTTTAATTCCAATTTACTTCCCTTCTGTCATCAGATCTGCAGATTTCATCAAGAAAACATTCACTTATCTAGATCAAAGTTTTCTTTCATTAGCTTCTTAACTGCGACAGAATACATAGCTTGATCTTTGCTAACCAAGAGTCGTCAATTCTTTACACAGTAACATAGAGTAGACTGTCATAGCCAATGATATATTGTTATGATCATTATTTTAACATATTAAAAAAAATGGCTGATCTGTTTAAACTGACCTTTAATAACACCTGATTGAACGTGTTGTCGAGGCAAATGCAATAGTTTGCAATGATTGGCTTCTAAAGCCTGCCATATGCCTTCTTCAGCAAAAGAGATGGTGTTGCAGTTCAGGAAGGTCTGTGCAATTACATTGTTTTAACTTCTAATGGCCAATTTTAATCTAGGGTTTGTAAATTCACTGGAAATCACAGGACTGGATGGGTGGGGGCTTGCTGTTATTATCAGGGTGTAAGGCATTGATACAGATAAAACTTCACATCAAATGACCTAGAAACTGGGAACCAAAAGTAATCAGCAGAATTTATTGATGTGTAAAAAATTCCAGTTCAGTATCACATGCCTGTTTACATCCAATCAGAACTTTGAAAACACGGTGAATTCATAAAAATTGTAGTGAATAAGTGAAGTACTGAACTCAGATGAAGATGTAATTGCAGAACCTACATTATACAACTAGGCTGTCATGTTCCTAACCAGATTGTGCCTTGAATGATAACTACAAATTCGATTTGTTAAAATTTCAATTCAAAGCTACGTATGATAGGGTAACTGGATGATTAGGAATGGAGCAAGGGCCACATATTTCTAGAAAAATTCTATTGTTTGGGAATACAATTTTCAAAAGTAAGTTGCCAAAATTTGGAACTGAATAATTTTCAAGCCTTTAATTTTAAAATTAGAGCTCATAAACATTTATACTGCAACTGGGATATTTCTTCAGCTCCAGGGGATGCCAAGAAATTCCTGAAAATGATCCACAATATATTCAACTCCTTCAGTAATGTTAAACAGCCTGGGACAAGTTTCATGATTCTAAATGCACAGAATTTTACATAGAATAAGGCCAGCAACAAAATATGTGTCTCCTAATACACTGGTTTTAAAATTAGGGTAGTTAGATCTATTTTTTCTTCAAATTATATATATTATAATGATTAGTATATAAAATGTTCTAATCATTTCAAGTAGTGGGCTAAACTGGCTCAATTAGATGCACAAATCAATTTCGGGATTTTTTTTTCTTTTTACCCTGGAGGAAAAAAAGTGCCAGGGTTGGGATCAAAAGACAGGCACAGTCAGCCAACTGGAAACAAGCATATTTCTTTTGGTCTAAGAAGGAAAAACTATGCAGGGGGTGGATTTATGGTGTAAGACTAATTTTAATGACATAATACTTACCTGTTACTAATGTGTGGCTAACTCCTTCCAAGATGGACGACTACCTTGCCCTTGATTGTCTGCTAAAATGTCCTTTATGTCAGGAGTGTGAGTAAACTAGAAGGTTAATTTCTTTCTGAGTCTCCCCAGTGAAGGATGTTCTAAACCTCCAAAAAGATGGGGAGGGGAATGTGTGCCTCCTTTTCACCCAAAATACACTACCATCTATGTGTCACAGAACATAATGCAGCAACTCCTTACGCTGTCAACACATCCTTGAAGGGCTAAAGAACACTGCTCTCAATTCAAACTGTTGATATGGAGGGTTGATTCTTCCTGGGACCACAAACCCTGAAGAATAAGCCCTTCTTGCTCAAGACGAGCACCCCACCTGGAATATACCATGTCTATGAAACAGATGAGAGTGGGGACTCAAAAAAACCACCAAATCAGATGAGAAACCTGAGCTGTCAGAGGATCCCTGTGCAATTTCCACTTTGCTATACAAAGAAACTGATGGGACACAACTGCTGATTGCTTATGAGAACCAGGTCTGCCACATAGTTCAAAGTTTCCAGCTGGAATAGATACTGATGAGCCGATGAGGTCTGGACTCTAAGCACCTCCAGCGTAACCATGATTCTATCTACTCTGATCTGTTGGACACAAACTAATCCTTCATTCATGAGGAAATTCATCCTCACATAGACAAAATCTTGAAATGGAACCAGCTCTGATTTCTCTTTGACAGGTTTAAAGACCCTTTGTTACCATGGACCAAAAGTGAGAGATTTTGTCTGAGGGACTATGGATCAACCAGTTGTCAAAATACTGGAGGACAGGGATCCCTAGTGACCTTAGGTGGATGGCAACTACTCCCATGACTTTGGTAAAAGCTCTGGAGTAGAAGCTCATCTGAACTGAAGACCGTGAAATTTGAAAACCTCCCTGTCCAAGCCAAACCAAAGGTACTTCATGTGAGAAAAGATAGTGATGTGAAGGTATGCATCCTGTAGGTTTATGGATGAAACCCAGTTGCCAGGCCTTATCACTGTCTCTCAATCCAGAAAGGATCCTCCTGCAGAAACTTGTTTAAGCTGGAAAGGATGATATTTTCTTGAAACTTCCTACCTTTTTTGGGACTAAGAAAATTTAAGAGTAGAAGGCTGCACACTGGTTCTTGAACACCCTCTCTACTGCATATTTCTGCAGAAAGTGCACCTCTTCCTTTAATCACACCATCTGGTGGAACCCCATGGGGTCCTTACCAGATGAGGAAGTTCCCTTAACGTACGCTGGTATCCTCAATTTTTGATAGTAAGGATCCACCCCATGATCTGTTATGATTTACCAAACCTCTGAAAAGAGGGTTAGATGTGTACCTGCAGGAATGGAAGAAAGACGAGCACATCACAGTGGAGAAAGTGAATCCCTAGGGCTGGCCTTTATTACTTTAAGAAAAGGGGGAATGGCCCACCTACTTCCTCCTGTGGCCTTTCCAACAACCCCTTCAAGAACCTGACTGCCAAGGAAGAGATCTGAATTGGTGTTCCCTTCTGGACTCATGGGCTGTACGACGTTGACAAACTTCACGAGCAACCACTGGGGGTGGACTGACCACCTTTGAAGGGCCAGGAGCAGATGCAAGGGACCACTGTTGCTGGTCTTTCAGGTCCTGGGAAGCCACAGAGGGAGGTTCTAACTATTCTCTAGTAAGACCTTGTAAGTGTCCAAAGCAACTTACTGAGGAAAAGAAGCTCAGCTAATAATACCATGGACAGGAACTAGCTATAATACCATGGACAGGAACTAGGTGTGCCAAGGTTATGCCACTCCATCCAGCAAGTGTTAAAGCATAGCTGGCAACAAAAAGTCTTTCAGCAGACCAAAAGAGTCCATGGGTGGGGGTTAAGGGGCCAGACAGGAGGGTCGAACCCTACAGATAGCTGCAAAAACCATACATCTCAACATAACAGGTGGGCAACTGATTATTCCTTACACTGCCAATCAATCTCCTGGCCCCTATTAAATCCTAGAGAAAGCTCCTTGATCTTGACCAAGAAGGGCAGCAAGGAAATCTGGATGGCAGGTCACCCTGGAGAGTCTTTCCGAACTTGAGAGAATTTCAGTGTACTCCAATCCTGAGGGCTTGGGACACAATTCCTGGGGAAAAAGAAAATAAACTTTGATGATTGCCTTATCAAAAGACCAGATTTCTTCCTCCTCCAGTATCTGAGACAATAGTTCAGCGGAAAGAGGATTGGAAGGGAGAAAAAGTCACCTAAGCCTGTTCCACATCAAACTCCTGAGAGTCCATGAAGACTGACTGAATGTCTTCATCCTGCTCTCTCCTGGGAACCAGGATTTTGTTGCCCAGTATCTCTCTATTGTGGGGGAGACTTAGGGTGGTCTGGGAAACTTTGCACCACAAATCCTCATACAGAATGAGGACTGCCCCTGGTGGAGGATTTAGTAGAAGGATGCGAGTGACCAACGACCATCATGGCAGAAGAAGACATGAACCACATCTACAAACTCTGGTGTAACAGACATACTGCCATGATTCAATCTGCTAAAAGAGATTTTTATAAAATATCTGTTCAAAAGGCAGAAAATTCAAATGAAATGTAGAAAATTCTGAATGATTTTAGACCAGACAGAAGCAGTAAGATTCCAAATCAACTAATAAATGATGGGTAATAACAGATGATATGCATGATACTGTCAACAGATTTAATGACCAATTCAATAATATAACATGAATTCAATAATATAACATGAATTCCAGTATCTCAGATACTGATGTACGAAAATAACAAGTTACAAGATTTTATTAAGTCTAAAATTCCTGAGAACTTACAATTCTCTATTCCATTTATGTAATGTGCCAATGTAGTAAGTGAACTGAAAAAGTTCAATTCTAAGAAATCAGCTGGATTGGTCCAACTATGTCCATTCATCCTAAATAAATGTGCTGTTATTACTGCTCCATCTCTTACCAATATAATTAATCAAAATAATAAAAGGTAATCTTCCCTTACCTACACAACTGATCAAAATAATAAAAGGTAATCTTCTCATCACAACTGAAAGCTGCTAAGGTTATACCTGTTTACAAACAAGGGTTCAAAATCAAATCCCAATCACTATATAGCTATTATGCCAACCATATCCAAACTGTTTGAAAGACACATTTCCAAACATGTATATGGTTACTTAAGTATAACTTAATTCATGCATCCCAATCTGGATTTAGATGAAACCAGTCTGCACTAACAAAAGTCTCTGGCAAATGGTTGCTTGCAATGGACAATGGAGAATTAGTTGGAACCATACATCTAAATTTTAAGAAGGCATTTGACTTAGTTGACCATAATAACTGCACGAAAACTTTAAAAAGTACAAATGTTCTCACTTATCACTCTCATGATTTAAATCATACATATCTGACAGAAGCCAATTAGTTGCCATGGGTAACATTAAACCATATCTGATATCCATCAACAAAGGAGTTCCACAGGAATCTGCTTTAGAGCCTGTGTTATTCATATTGTTTATAAATGACTTGCAGCTGTATGCACAAATTCAAAAACTGATCTATACGATGATGATACATAAGTCTGCTTCTAATTTTTGGATGACGATTTATATCAAGTTGAATACTGATACTCAATGAATATCATGTTTATCAATCCGCTAAAATTCAAGGCAATGTTGCTTAGAACTAAGCCAAGATTATCAGTGAACAGAAATCCAAATCTTAAGCTGTGTATCATCAATAATAAAACTGAAAATATTGACACACAAAAACTTTTGAGAATTTAGCAAGTGAAACACATTCGTCAAGAATTTACCTTTAACAGAGGATACAATATTATCTGCCACTCAACTATCAGAAATTATTTTACAATGCATTCCTTCTTCCTCTTTGGACTACTGCTGCACAGTTTGGGGAAATACAACTGATGGTAACACGGAAACAATCCACAAACTTCACTTCAAAGCACGGTAGCAAGAATTATCCTAAATTTACCATTTGATACAGCGTTCAGAATTCTATTCTCGAAATTGAAATAGCTGAAATGTGAATACAAATTATCCTTCCAAAAAGTCCCCTACTGAAATCTGACAACTGAGAATTAGCAAAAATCCAGCAAGGTAATACAAAAGAATAAAAAGAAATACTATCCTTTAATGACCATATAGAAATTTGGGGTGTGCTGAATATGAATGCTGGTGTGAGACCCCCATCTTCAATTAAAACTCGGCATAAATTACATGGAATATTAATTTCAGATATTCTTATCTCAGCAAAGATAATGAAAAGGAGGCCACAAACCAATGTGGCAAGGATAGAGTTACTAAATACCTACCAAAAGTCTTGAAAATGACCTTAATTAAGTCACAACAAAAAGTTACCTTAATGTGTTGAACATGGGGATAGGGTGGAAACCTATTAGGCAAGGTTATGAATAAATGTAGCCTAACATATAAAATTAAAATTAAAAAACCCCTCTCAACAGAGCACAATAAATACAATGCATACATTAAGTATGCAGTTCATGCTGCAAAGTGAAAGTGTTTTGTGGAGCGTAGTTTTCACCTCTTGATAATGGAGTCATCCAGAAAAAGGATGAGGACTACTGGGCATGCATCAGTGATGCAAGGTTGTGTTCCAGAAATGTCTGGAATGTCAACCAATTGGAGGATAAATTATCATAATACAGATGGTGGTAATTTCTATTCCATCAAAAAAGTATGCTAAACACAGCAACAAGAAATGTATTGCCGCTTTGAAATTTTCAAAATCTCAATCCCTGGATGAGAAGAAAAACGAATGATTTTCTTCTTCCCTGTTATTGGCATGGGTTAATTGTTATGACTAATTTTGCAGCCCTGTTATTGACATGGGATAATTTTTAAGACTAATTTCCAGCAAAGATTAATTTTTAAGACTAATTTCTAGCCCTTTTCTTGGCATGAGTTAATTTTTAAGACTAATTTACAGCCCTGTTATTGGCATGAGTTAATTTTTAAGACTAATTTCTAGCCCTTTTCTTGGCATGGGTTAATTTTTAAGACTAATTTACAGCCTTGTCCTTGCCATGGGTTAATTTTTATGACTAATTTCTAGCCTTGTCCTTGGCATGGGTTAATTTTTAAGACTAATTTACAGCCCTGTTCTTGGCATGGGATAATTTTTAAGACTAATTTCCAGCAAAGATTAATTTTTAAGACTAATTTCTAGCCCTTTTCTTGGCATGAGTTAATTTTTAAGACTAATTTCTAGCCCTGTCCTTGGCATGGGATAATTTTTAAGACTAATTTACAGCCCTGTCATTGGCATGGGTTAATTTTTAAGACTAATTTCTAGCCTTGTCCTTGGCATGGGTTAATTTTTAAGACTAATTTCTAGCCCTGTCCTTGGCATGGGATAATTTTTAAGACTAATTTTCCAGCCCTGTTATTGGCATGGGTTAATTGTTATGACTAATTTCTTCAATTTGACACAACTTGTTATCATACTAATTAACATTTTCAGTGCGTGCATGAAGAAAAAACTTTTTACATGGCAGCTCCCAACAAATCACAATATATATTTTAAAACTGCACACTACATGTTTATATATTTTATCCTACAAATAATGTTAGATTTTACAAACATTCTAATTTGGAGAAATGAAAGTGCAACATAATTTAATGAAAGTTGCATTTTTTATGATACTAAACAAAAGTTTGATTCCCATGACCTAACTTCAGCCGAGGATATTTAATAATTGGGGAGGTGTGTAAATCCACCACAACCACCACTTCCAACTCATCTTGACCTAATACTGGACAAAGACATATCACAAAGTCCTCTCAAGTACCAAATGGTTGATCCCCAAATGTGTGTAAAATGATCCAAGCAAACAACCATCCACCCAACTCCATTATCACAGATAGCTTCAATTAATTAACTTCCTTTGAACTGGAGCAATTTATCATAATAATTTGTTTCCTGTTGTTGGTGATGTTTATTGTGTAGTAGACAAAAAGTCATTGGATACGGCCATTTAGAAAGATATAGCAGGGCAGGATAATTGGGGCTAGTTCTTTGATCATTGATCTTCCATACCATGGGTCCTATGAAGCAAACTGTTGTCAATACCCAAGCACAGTTCAAAATGGCAAACTCTGCAGACTTACAGTATAGTAACAGTCCCTTTAACCTCTCTGGCTGACACTTTTCTGTGTAACAGACAACAAAAAAGAGGAAGACAAAGGAAGACATTTATTTTTACTTCATCTTGGTGAAGGGGGCCCCAAGTGCCCAAGTGCTCATGTTATAGATCGCTGCCATCTCATCTCTGCGTTGGTTTGAGTCTCAGGCTCAGCAAATGTGGGTACATGAGAAAGCTTGCCAGTAGCTTCTTTCGGGTCGATGGTTCTTTCTGGGGTTTTCCCAGGTTCTATCTCCACCATTTATACTGGCCGCCATGTATAGCCTATCTTGTGCTGAAAAATGGCATTAACCCCTCAACAATAACAATAATCATCTTGGCGACTTGAAAAATCTTTAATATATTCAGCTGCAGGTCAATGCAACACAAAATATCACCAGTATCACAGAATGGTTCAAAATGGAGTACACTGTACTAAATGTAAACTTGACCAAAGATAAATGTATTCTGGCAGAATCTAAATTGGAAAAATTGTATGCAATCTTTCCACTTTTACATGGAAATTAAATCTATAGGAAAGCAATCTAAAGTTGTTTCATTTCTGCAGAACTCAAGCTAAAGGTATTCTAAATCTAGAGTAATGTATTTAAAAGCATAAACTAGCATCTAAACTTGGATATCAATAAAAAAAATATCAAGAATCTGCCCTAGTCTGTAAGGCACTTAATGGATGAATTTTTTTGACATCACCAAATTTAAATATTCCTTGTGTATTTAATCAATATTCCTTGCGTATTTAATTATTTGTGCATCAACATTGCACATAAATTACAAAATTCGTCATTCTTTGACAATTTGTTAAGAAATTTCCAAAACCCTTGTTAACTCACTAACCCCTGGTGCCTCATTTATGCATCAGGAGGTAGCAGCCTACTTCTGAACTCTAGTGTCAAGGTCATTTAAGATACACTAAAGTGGGTGGTATTATAGAAAGGTAGAAAGATGTAGCTCTACAATGATACCAAATAATCTGGATGTTCTAGTTGCACTACAAAATACAGAGGGAAAAACATATCTTTTTGGACTGATTTTTTTCCACCAAAACTACGCCCATGGTCAGAATCCAATTTTGTGTCCGGATTTTAGACATTTTGGCCTTAGATCTAAGGCAGACAGGTCTGAACTGCACACAGCCAGCCAAACCTTTGCAAAAAGTAGGATAAGATGGACATTGGGAATAAAAAGTGGTCTGGATACAACTTCTGCTCATGCGCAAGCGAAATAGCCAGTGAAAAACATTTCTAACACAACAGAGCATTGGGTTAGCTCATTAACCCCTGAGCCAAATAGCCAGGCATTCCCCTACAGCATACGTGCAGAGAGATAACCTAGAGCAGTGTCAGCCTTACCAGTGCCTGTATCCCTGAGATTTGCTGAGAGTACTTGGCTTGCATATTTTTACCAAGGGTGCTACTTGCAATAAATGTTATTTTCTTATTTATGTTCCTTCATTTAAGCTAAAATTTGGCACAGCAGTTCTCAATAAAATTACGTACATAATGGTATAAATTTCATGCTACATGCAGAAATAAAACTGATGAATAAAGATAAAATAAATGATTTTCTTACCAATTTGTTTCTCTTGCCATGAATAATCCATAAAAATCCATTATGAATTCACACTGAAAGATTAACACCACCAACACATGAAATTCATTCCATTTTATGTACACAGAAACTCCTCTTGACATCTTTCTTCCAAACTTAAACTCATGTGAATACTCCGTCAGAGTCTGTCAAGTAAAATTCTACTCCCAGCGGCTGATTCTCGTAATTTTCATCATTTTCTAATCTAAATATTTCCACTATTTTTACCACTATCGAAATCAAATTTTTTTCCTTTTGTTTGGCAATGTTCGCTCTATCTATGTAAGCTAAAATTTTATTGGTTAAAATACCTGCATACTTTGGAAATGGCTTGAAATCAACCAATGGTTTGTGCCGATTTAACTCATCGTGCAGGATACAGGCCTAGACTAATGCTGCCACTCAGACTCGGCGCTCAGGAAATAAACTAGGTAAAGTGTGCCATTTATCGTGGCACTTGGGAGATGAGGAAGGGAAAGTACGACAAGTTATAGAGGCGGCTGGGGTTAATGAGTTAACTGGAAATCTCTTGGAAGTCAATGTATTAGGATGTATTCAGAAATAGCCCCCAACACGTGTTTCCTACTCACATTTCAGGCAAAAATGACAAAAACCTCCAGGGGTTAATGAGTTAAAAGGATAAACTTAGGAAGTCAACTTGCTTAACATAGCATATTTATCTTGTTTTTAAATAGATCTCCCCGATTTCGATCTTAATACAAATATTGGAAGATGCCAGCACCTTGGATGATATTGAGGGCATGTACATTACTGAATGGACAAATACAATGAAAGGCATGTATAGTTCTCAATGGACAAATACAATGAAAGGCATGTACAGTACTCAATGGACAAATTAAAGCAATAGAAAGTACAGAATGGACAAATACTCTTAAAGGCACATACAGTACTGAATGGACAATTACAATTAAAGCAATAGAAAGTACAGAATGGACAAATACACTTAAAGGCACATAAAGTACTGAATGGACAGTTACAATTAAAGCAATAGGAAGTACTGAATGGACAAATACAATTAAAGGCACGTACAGTACTGAATGGACAATTTACAATTAAAGCAAAAGAAAGTACTGAATGGACAAATACAATTAAAGGCATGTACATTACTGAACTGACAAATACAATTAAAGGCACATACAGTACTGAATGGACAAATACAATTAAAGGCACATACAATACCTAATAGACAATTATAATTAAAGGCATGTACATTACTGAAAGGACAATTATAATTAAAAGCGTGTACTGTACTGAATGGGCAATTACAATTAAAGGAACGTACAGCACCTAATGGACAATTACTATTAAAGGAACATACTGTACTGAATAAACAAATACAATTAAAGCCATGGAAAGTCCTGAATGAACAAAGTGTACTGTACTGAATGGGCAATTACAATTAAAGGAACGTACAGCACCTAATGGACAATTACTATTAAAGGAACATACTGTACTGAATAAACAAATACAATTAAAGCCATGGAAAGTCCTGAATGAACAAATACAATTAAAGCCATGGAATGTACTGCAAGGACAAATATGATTAAAGAAATGGAAAGTTCTGCATGGACAAATACAGTTAGCATCTAGGTCACTAACTGTATCAATAAATATAGATTTTATCTGGAGTTGGAATTGCATTACATAAGAAAAAACATTAACT
Organism: Megalonaias nervosa; assembly: GCA_016617855.1. Classification (NCBI taxonomy): domain Eukaryota; kingdom Metazoa; phylum Mollusca; class Bivalvia; order Unionida; family Unionidae; genus Megalonaias; species Megalonaias nervosa. The sequence continues at coordinate 154,028 of JAECUM010005310.1, forward strand.
CATTGGAACTATTTTGCCAACTATAAACAAAAATATAACAATCTACTTCAACAATCATATATACTTACAATTATACATTTTTTTTCCTAGTTATAAAATTATGATTTTTTGCTAAAACTGATTATCCAGGGGCTTCCATTAGATTTAAAGTTGGAGGGTCAGTTGCCAAAGTAGGCAGGGTGGGGGGTTGGGGGAACTCCCCCAAACAGATATACAGGATTATTTTTTTTAAGTAGCCATGTGCAAAGTAAACATAGCCAGGTAAATCACCCAGCTCCTGTCTGATAAGGAAAGACCTGCACACCCCTCCCACATTTATAACTTCTATTTTAAAGATGAATGCAAAAAAGTCATTTTACATTAAATGATTTTACTCTCTCTTCAATTACATGCAGTTATAAAATACACATGCAGAATGGCTGGCCAATACACACTTAAAATATTTCCCTCTCCCCAAGTCAGAATTTCTCTTTAAAAACTTAGTGCAGAGAAGTCCTTTACATGAGTAAACTCCACTATACACTTAAATGAAGTGTTAAAATACACTGGTTAAAATGATGGCCTGCCAATACACCCTCAAAATAACATTTACATGCAAACCGATTTTAAATATATATGGACAAGGACAAGACTATGTAAAAACTTTCAAAAGCACACATATTTGACAAGTGCTAACACGTCAGAAACATATAATCATTAAATGTATCATCCAATGGGAGAAATATCCATCCAAAACCACGTGTAAGTGATGACACAAGCCAGCATGTAGGGCAACCAAATGCTACAAACATATATGCAAGACTAGAAACGAACAAGCAAAACTTTGCTTTCCAAATTTAAACTTTAGAAAGAGATTTTGCATCTCAGCCAAAGTTATCATGCACCTTAAATACTGATGACATTTTGAAAGAGTTGGCTGTCCAGCAATCCATGCCATCATTTAGATGAGCCATGACCCCTGAATAACCCTCTTCTCCTAACTTCAGTTTTTCAACAGAAGCTCTTTTATGGCGTTGCTGAGCAAATCATATGGAGTGGGGCATTCACTGATGCATCTATTGCTAACTTCAGTTTTGCGTTACACAATATTCACCTATCTTGCATTTTGGCATAGGTTACTTGTTTGACCCATCTTGCATTCTGGCACAGGTTACTCATTTGATCCATATTGCATTCTGGCATAGGTTACTCATTTTTTGGCATAGGTTCCTCATTTGACCCATCTTGCATTCTGGCACAGGTTACTAATTTGACCCAACTTGCATTCTGGCATAGGTTACTCATTTGACCCATCTAGCATTCTGGTATAGATCAATCATATGACCCATCTTGCATTTTCGCATAGGTTACTCATTTGACCCATCTTGCATTTTGGCATAAGTTACTCATCTGACCCATCTTGCATTTTGGCATAAGTTACTCATCTGACCCATCTTGCATTCTGGCACAGGTTACTCATTTGACCCAACTTGCATTCTGGCATAGGTTACTCATTTGACCCAACTAGCATTTGGCATAGGTTACTCATTTAACCCAACTTGCAATGTGACACAGGTTACTCATTTGACCCAACTTACATTTTGGCATAGGTTACTCATTTGACATAACTTGCATTCTGGCATAGTTATTCATCTAACCCATCTTGCATTTTGACACATGTTACTCATTTGACCCATCTTGCATTTTGGCATAGGTTACTCTTTTGACACGTTTCTGTTGTTATCTTATTTGTTGATTATCACTTGATACAATTTTACCTCGTTTTGTAAATTGTCAGATTTTATTTCAAACCAGTGAATAAAATATGGCAACAGACTATATTACAAGCCACACCATGAAAATTTTCTAAGCTCACTTTTCAACAAATTCATAATGATTCTCTATAAACTTTAAGGTCTGCAAATTTATTTTTTCTCCATGACTCCAAATGCTGGAAATCTGATTCAAATTTGAAGATCAATGATCAATATCTGTTTTAATCAGAGATATTTATTATTTTTTTATGGAAAATGTTGATTTTTGAATATTTGGAAATCTTGCTTTGTGTCCCTGAATTCATGGAATTATCGCTGTTAGCAGATTATCTTAATCAAATTTTGCCTGAAAGATGCAATTGATTGATGACACTAACGAGTACATGTCTGGCATGGTCTATCATTGATCATAATGATAGCTTTGGTTACAATGTGCTTAAGACATTAAAATTTCAACGTATGAAAATAATTTTCTGAAGAGGAAAGCTTGAATCATTTAAAACTGATCTTTGAAAATCATAATCAAATGCTTGATTGACAGCTTTTGAAGCAGTCTTTAAAGTTTTCATTAATTATCACAATACTGACAGTAACTAGTCAAGTACAACCTATCTTATGAAAATACAAGTTAATTTTAAAGGGCTACAAATCTATTCAAAATGGAATCAAAAAAACAAAGTCCACAAAATGCATATCTAGGGCTATGAGACATATGTATGGACCAAACTGAATAAGATCTTTAATGGTTCCTGAGCTAAGCTGATTACAAGGATCATTGAAACTGGAAAAGACAACAACTCCATCAAAATTGGACCTTAGAAAATGAAACGTAGAAAAGGCAGATATACATGTCATAGGCAGCTCACCAACAAAATGTCATTCAAATACATGTAAATGTTGCAGGGATGGTTGTAAGAAGTGTGAATGGAAAATGTGATCAACACAGGGCACTGTATCTCAACATTGAACCCTAATTATTCGCAAAACATATAGTTAGCCATCAATCGATATCGATCATTTTATTCTTAAACTGACAATGAAAAAAAGCAGACCAGTGACCTACCTTCCACTTAAATTTGTTTTAAATATTTAAAGAACTCAGTTAAGTACAAGTGATGTGGTTTGTAAATCAACTAAACCTGGATTTCTTGCACACATCTGAGAAAAGAACATGACTTTCCCATATAATGCACATAAATTGTGGTTAGTTATGCTAATTAGTTATGCTAATTTTCAACATAATTTTGTATCATCAAAGAAGAGTGCATAAAATAATTGACATCACACAATGATTTGATGGTCAAATTGCTTATGAAGTATAAATGAACCAATGCTAATTACATTGTACAAGTTAAACTCACATACATGTCAATAATAACCCCTTTAATTGTGGATGCTGTATAAAATAATTCTCAGTCCTTAACCCAGTATAGTACACTCCATCATGAAAGCACTGTCCATTACAACCAGTTTTACTACAGCTTCTTCAAATGGGATCAATGACATTTCCATGACAGAAACTAAAGACTTTAAAAATTAAAGACTTTAAAAAGTTAAAAAGTACTAGAGTTCACTAGAGTTCTGATGCACTTAGCTACAATTACATAAATGATACATCATGCTGACTTGACTGTCAAACAGCTACAACTGACAAAGATGTGATGCAAGTATGTATTACATTTACACATGTATAATGTATGTTGCACAGAACTGCCTAAAGACCAGAGCTGCTGTTGTATAATGTACTGTCAGATCAGGGTCTACGCTACAGTTTGTTTGGTATAATATTCTGTGACTGCAGATATGGATCTATGATTTTCACATTTGCATACCTTTTAAACCTGATTCCTGCCTGGCTAAATACACAACTTTTAGTATCATAAAAAACTGACTCCATTCTATGGCAATATTCTGGCCCCATTTTCATTGAAGTACTCAACTTGATTGAGTGTGCCACACTCGAACACAAATACTACCATATTATTATTAGATCCAATTAGCAATATTTTCATAAGCAGGTGTATATAGTAACAACACCCACCCACCCATCAATAATGAGTGTGAAAATGCAGGAGTCAATTTTCCGGGAACATAGTATTACTAGAATAACACTGGTAGCTGGAAAAGTCCTAAGATAATATTCAATGAAGCATGAAAGATGCATGCATATTACTTCTGCCTACATGTACCCTTGACTGTGGTATTTTGAAAATTGTGAACATGCACATCAAATTTCATGACTGTTATATGTGTCTGTGCCATCTTGATAATGAAAAGTAGTTCAATGTAACCTACTTTTGCCACCTGTACCCTCTACATTTAAGAACAAACAATTTAGCAAAAGAGTTGTAGGACTGGTCAGCCATAACTTGAAATTTTGTACCTGACACAATAGTCAATATCTACCCAGGAGTTTCGCTGAATATTTTGCCAATGCTGGATATATCATACGACAATGCGTTTGAAAATTCTGTTGTACTCAAATATTGCCCCTAAAATTATCTGCTAACATTCATAACAAAAATTTAAACAATATGATTTTTGGTTGATCTACTATTGTGACAAACTTAAAAAGTGTAAAATGTATCCATTCAGGCACTAAAAAATCCATGTCTGACTCAAAAAGGATATCCAAAGAGCAATTAAGATCATTTGAAGTCAATTATGTTTCTTTTTAATCATGCATTTTGATTTCAAGTGCTAAATTGCATCACTTCATGAATCAACGTCCCAATGAATTGTGCATGCAAAGGAAACAGAAAGAGGACACATCAATAAAAATAAATTGTTTTTGTGTAGCGCCCCCATCCCCATAGAGATAGAGGACGTATATTATTAAAAATAAACTTTTTTTGTGCACATCGTTCTCTTTACAATCCAGGTGCTATGTTGACTGTTCCCCTATTAGTCAACCTTACTCTTGATGGAAGCTGATAGAGACCATCCAATACTGTTGGAACACTTTTCTCTGTACAGGATGAATGCCAGGAATTCTTCTTCTCTTATCAGAGACAACATATCTTGTTCAAAATTAACAAATACAGTCTAATATGGAAGTGTTAATTTTCTTTAAGATACAAAAATGACCCAAATATATCTGTATGAAGGAAACAAAATCTGAAGAAAAGATGCCTTGGAATCTTCTAGCTAGAAAAGTTCAATCTAATCATGCAAGTACCTGACATAAACAAGCATTTACAATGCGACTTTTTACAATTAAGCAATAGGACACTTTCATTAATTATCTGATTATTGAAAACACTGTATCAACTGCACTTGGCAAGGTTGTACATGCAATCTTCAGTATTTAGATGTAATACATCACATAGTAATTAAAAAATTCCCAAATCATAAAAATCAAGATTTGTATATTCAGGCCCACTGACCAATACATTACCTAAAGATGTGAAAGAAGTACCCTCATTAAATGTTCTTTTTGCATCAAACAATAAGAAAATGGCTGCAAGATACATCTGTATCATTAATACCTTCTTTCATTCCTCCAGTTTCTTCATTTTTCTGTTTTCCTCACAATATTATAGTTTTCTTTTATTTCTCCTTCAACTTTTCTTTTTATGAAATTGTACATAACTAGTCAACAATCATCTTTTGTACATTTGCTTCAAAATATTTTTATATTATAGCTCTTAAGGGAGACAGGTTTTGTAAACTATTTAGGCTACCATTTGAAAATAAAAGTTATTATTATTATTATTATTATTATTATTATTATGATGTCTCTATTATTACATGGAGTTTTAATGCACACAATATAATGATATTGTCATATTACAAGATCACAACTGCTCTGCCAATAATGAAGATCAACAATTGAGAATTTTACTTTTGTTTATATTGATCATATATTTGTTCAAGCAAACTAACTTATTTATCACACATTTGTTCAAGCATGCTTTAAGTTATTTACATCACAAGCATACTCTATAGTAATGGGCCTATTACTAGACACTCCTCTCAAAGAACAACAAAACACCTTCAAAATGTAAGATCCCCTCTTACAAACATACCAGACCAGAAATTCTTCCTCTTTTTGAAAATTTTTGGGAAATTTCCTCATCTTATTCAACATTCTCCAACAAAATACATGACTCTTTTCAAATTGTTTTGCATTTGAATTAGCTTGCCAGATATAAAAATGGAGTTTTAGAACACACTCAAGTTCAGGAGATTCCTGATTACATGGCCAGAGAACATTCCACTGTGATGAACAACACTGACCTCTGTTGTCACAATAGAAAGGAAATTAATCTGGACTCTTTTCCTCCTCTTTTATGGTTATCCATCATTCTTCTTTTCTACTCTGATCACTTGGACAGGTTTAAATCCAGTTCTTGAGACATCCCTATCACTAACAGATTTTAATGGCAAAAGAATAACTGCTACCTGATACAACCATCTATTAGAGGCTTGATGGATCCCAAAGCCATCTGCTAGAGGCTTGGAACTGATCCATCCTGGTGCAAAGGTGGCTCCACCTACTCAACTGCATTGCAGTATATTTTTTAAAAAAGAAGTCTTTATGTTTTTATTGTGATAAAAACTTCAACTGAAAAAAAAAGAAATGAAAATTTCCTAAACACTTCAGTCAACATTAAGTTCTGACAATTTGAATTTGTACATGGTTTTCATTATTTACTGCTCAATGAAGTTTGGTGATCAGCTTTAATCCTGGACCTCAGTGGTCAGCAAACCATTGTTTGCTCCAATATGTCGTGTCAGAATGACAGGTGGATGGAGTTGGCAATACCAATTTTTTCAAAGTGAATTAAGCAGATTGGAAAGAAATGGACCATACCTGTCGATCACACAGTGGGCATTTTTGCCTAATGCCCCTAGACAGATAGACCTAATGCAATTCTGTGTGTGGTCTTGACTTAAAGATCTCTGAAGCATACCTGACCTTGGCCTTTATGTGCTGATTAAAAAAAAGGTACAAGCAACACTGAATAGGTCAAAATTCCAGATGGGAAACATTAACAAGAGACTCTCATTCACTAAACTAGATTGTAAAAATCATTAACATTAGGCCTAATGTAAAATTAACTTTGATCTTAACTTAGCTGGGTATGGACAGACTTACATATGGACTAATTCTAGAAATGCACACAGACACAAAAGTTATGTTATGGTCCACCAAGGCTCACATCATGTATCCAATTATGCTGAACATACATGTACCTGTCATACTTCCAAAAAACCAGGCTGTAAAGAACCATGATGGCCCAGTGGTTAGCATGCCAGACTTGCAACCAAAAGGATGCAGGTTTGAATCCTACCATCAGATCCGCCCGGGTCTGCTACCATGGCGTATCCTTGAGCAAGGCAATTTACTCCAAATGTGTCAGTACTAAACAAAATACCTCTATGTAGCTGTGCCACAGAACACAAAACCAAACCAGATAAATATAGAAGATATAATAAATGATTCTATGAGAAGCTGGTAAATTCCCGATCTTTTCCGATCAAATACATTGTTGTTTTTTTTATCGAGTTTTACTACAGGCAGATTGTGTATAAAATGGGTATATTGTGTATAAAATGGGCATAATCAAAACTGAAATGATTTTCATTACATTCCACCTACATGCACACTCAAACTTTGCATACCATAGTGCCTGCTTATAAAACAAGTCCAACTACAAACAACACTGACCCTGATCTGCCAGACCCTAATCTGCCATGACATGATACACATATAACAAAATGAACAAAATGTGTTTCCGGTTAGCTGAGCGTCCCTGCTTTTTGTTGCCGACCCTAGCACTCCCCCCACCCCCAACAAAAAAAAGACATTACAAGAACCCAAAATATTTTTAAAGAAATTCCTGAAATTGATTTGTGCCTCTAACTGAGCTGTTTTAGCCCAGTACATGAAGAACTTAGTACATTATATATACTAATTACTATAAAAAAAATAATCTGTCAATAATAAAAAATATTAAAACTTTTATAATTTTTTTTACAAAAATCCCGAAATTGATTTGTGCATCTAATTGAGCCTGTTTAGCCCAGTACTTGAAGTGCTTAGTCATTATATACACATATAATTATAATACGAAAACAAATATACCTACCATAATCTCATAATTTTAAAACCAGTGCAATAAGAAACATATTGGGGGAGGGGGGCCTTAGGGTCTATGTTGGCTGTTAATTAATCACTCCTAACAGACTCACTGCCAACACATTATGCAATGATATATCTGGGCCAATGCAGTTTGCAGTTGTACCCAGCTTATAAGCAAGTATATATGGAATGCAAACACTGGACGATCATTTGGTTCAAATATCAGATATCAGAAATTTCTTATTCTGGAACTTGAGGAATGAGACCGTAAGAGAGTCCCAAAAACGTCTGCAGATTATTCCTCACACTGTGACTGAAAATATCAAAAACATAAAAAGATGTTCAGACATTTGTGTAAATTTTCATGCCCACAAGAACCTACATCTCTAACGGCAGAGACAGGGGTCAAACATTTCCAAATCTGGACATACCAGAATTGCAAGGACAAGACAGGGAAAATGGTACAGAAAATATTAGTTTATGTTTCACTTCTATCTAACATTTGGATTAATTACATGAAATTTCACTTGCCCAACAATAATTTCTAACTGTCTGAGGAATTTAGTGAGGAAGTAAATGCAAGAATTTAAAAACAATTATGCACCACTTTCATGCATTAGGCATATTTTTTTTGCATGATTTATTAAAGATCAGCTGGCAGTCTAGCAATAGAAAAAAACAGTAATACCTTTGGAATGTCCATTCATCTGCCACATTTTTTCTATTTGACAGGGCAGAGCTGCATCTAGGTAGGTACCTAATGTGCAGTTCCAGTTAAAACTTTGCAATGACTTGTCCTGTAATGTGATTAAACATAGGATAAAGTTTCTTGACTCTGTCCACTTACCTACACTGTAATGTGATTAAATGTACAGTGTAATTTCCTGAGAACTTTCCACTGACCTGTAATGTGATGTGATTAAATGTAGGGCCAAGTTTGTTGACAATGTCCACTTACCTACACTATAATGTGATCAAATGTAGTGTAATTGCTTGAGAACTTCCAGTGACCTGTACTGTAATGAGGTTAAATGTAGTCTTGTAAAAACTCTGTACTTATTCATACTGTAATTCAATTTACACTATGAAGTCTCTTGAAAACTTTCTAATTACATGTACTTGTTTTTGTCTAAACCATGTGGTAAAGACAGCACTGTAACCAAGAAATGTCCAAGTTAAGAAGGCCAAGTCCCTTTATAGGTCTTTGCTAACCTCAAAGACACTCATCCAATTGATTAAGAGTCTTCATCTTTTCTGAAACACAACTACTCTTAGATCTAAACAGTTTCATTTTTCCCTTAAAGTTCAAAATATAAAATTGTGTGGTCTTCTATGAAGGAAATTGATCCTATGCCAACACTGACTTACTACCCACTAAATACTAATGATTGCTTTTTTCTCCGTAAGATTATCAAATAGTGCCTAGTAGAGATTGAGATTATCAGTGTCTCATAGTCTAATAAAGAGATTATCTGTGTCTCAGTAGTCTAATAAAGAGATTATCAGTGTCTCAGTAGTCTAACATCTCCACAAAGGATTCGCACATTCTGCCATCTCACAAACAGTATTCTCCTATTATAAACTCATGGCACAGAGCCTATAAATTGTTTGCGAAGTAATGTAGGACTTAAGCTTAATACAGGATGTGGCTTTTTAAAATATAACATGAAAAGAAATGCTTATAGTTGTGGATGGTCCCACAGTGGAAGTATTATGGTACTCTTGTCATGAAAACTTTCATATAAAAAAAATTTCAAGTTGTTACTGGCCTGTTGAGGAAAGAAAGCATCACAAGTGATTCTTATTCCTCTATCAAATTAAGGACTGCTTGATTGGTTTCTAAAAGAACATGAACACAATAGTGGTCAAACTGGCCTTCTGGAGTAGTATGTTAAAGTATATGAACACCAGCGACATTCCATGGTGGTCAAACTGGCCAGCCTGGGCAGTATTTAAAAGTACAGAAACATCAGAGACACACCATGATGGTCAACTGGCCTGCTGGAGCAGTGTTGAAATCTTCATCTTCTGCCCATGACCTACTTTCTAATACCCCACTGAATACATGAATAAGGATTTTCTTATAATTGTTATCTTGTGTAGTTGAAAAAAATCTACTGTACTGCATTTTACCCCCTGGCAGTCTGAACATTGGAAATGTGAACCAGTCCAGAGGAAGATCTCAAACTCTTCAATTACAGTAAATCAAGGGCTCAGATGGTTCCCATTTCCTTTAATACCTGCACTATATTATGTGATCTTTTATCACAAAAATTGATCTTTGGATAATAATGATTGAATGTTTAGTACCATCCAGTACTTTACTGGACATTTGCAGGGAGGTAGAACCCAATACAACCACAATGTCTTAATACCTCATTATTGCCAGCAATGTGCTTTCCCTGTCTGCCAAAATCATTATCAAATATGGTGTTAGTTGCTTCTTTTCACTTTATATCCTATGTAATTACAATGCAATTTGAATGGTCTATAACAAATCATGGTCTCCTTATTACATCCCTATTCAAGGTTTATGAAAAGGTTTATCATGTAGGATTGTCACGGGCTCCATTTTCAAGTGCACTGTTCAAAAATGTCAGACGTTATCATACTTCGTTTAATTACTGATATCAATAAAGCAAGATGTTTTGGATTCCATCAAGTTTCACTTTCATTATATCTGTCATTATAGCAAAGCATTCTTCTCAGTTTGATAAGCTTTGTAATTTTTCTTTATAGGAAACTTTTCTTGACACTCAACAAAATGATTTATTGGTACACGTTTTTTTAATTTGGATTAAATCTTTTCCTTGGCCAGATTCCCAATAAAGCTATTCCTGCTGACTGAGGGATGTAGAATCAGCCCGATGTGCCCTCCCACGTCACAAGATGGGACTAATGGATACAAAAGCCATTTTGGCTCAGGTGTTAGCATGCCAGACTTGTGACCAAGTTTGAATCCTACCAATGGATCAGCCCAGCCCAGCTAATGTGGTGTGTCCTTGGGCAAGGCACATCACTCCAACTGCCTCAGCTGTAAATAAAAAACCTATTTATGCTGCTGTGCTGTCAAATGCCAAACCCAATAAAGGTGACAAATATGTCTGATATCTGGGACTGCATTAATTTCTACTCTCAGCCTCAACATAACTTTAGCACAAAATGTGATCACTCACTCACTCATCCCTCGCTGTGCCTCTAGTGAGATATAAGTCAACAAGAGAGTGCGACTGATGACAGTTTGCAGCCATTATGTGTAACAGTGTTCCATGTTAGGCAGCAATCTTTTATCTCTTTTTCTATAGTCCTCCTCCAGGCCTCTTTTGACTGACCCCTCTTTTATCTCCCATCATACCTTAGCCATTATCTCCCATCATGCTCTAGCCAAGATCTCCAATCAGGCTATTGCCATTGCCATCTTCCTTTCTTCACAATCCACACAAGCAATGTTGATTTTGCCCTAGCCATTGCCATCTTCCTTTCTTCACAATCTGGACAAGCAATGTTGATTTTGCCCTAGCCATTGCCATCTTCCTTTCTTCACAATCTGGACAAGCAATGTTGAGTTCGTCCTTTGATGAAGATCTGAATTTTTAATCCTGTCTGGCTGGATGATGCCAAGTATCTTCCTCCAACACTTGTTTTGGAAGATTTCAAGCCTTTGTGCTTTCTCGATGTTAACTTCCAGCATTTGGAGTTGCCGAGTAGCACTCTGATGCCAACAAAATGTACATCAGATGTAAATAAAATTGACATGATTAACTAAACATTAACTGATCATGCACCTCCATATGTTGCAGGAATCTCCATAATATATATAAAACTGCTACATTAAATAATAATAATAATAATAATAATAATAATAATAATAATAATTTATTTCGAGAGGGCAAGTTGGGTTATACTATCATTATTTCATCAATCCATCAGCTAACTAGTAACACCAGTGAAACTAAATACAAATCAATTATATTCAACATAAAATAATGGTAAAATATATTCAAACATGCTAAATACATGTGTACACATACATACAACAAAAACAGAAATTACTAAAGAGAAATTGATGTCAACAGTTCTGAGCTATATGCATAATGGAATGTATTAAATGTGGCTACAGATTCTGAATTTGATGTGAAGGAATTCCAAATTATAGCATCCAAGACTTCATGGCCTTAAAATTTTAAGATTATTGCTAACTGTATGCATCTGTTCATAGCTTTACAATTTTTAAGATCATAGCTAACTTTAGAATGGAAATTATACTGATATTTTTTTATACATAAATTGAAAATATTTTCAAGATATTTAGGAGCTGCTTGATTAACAGGCATGTATACAAGGATTCCTTTTTACGTATACAAGGATTTTCTTTTACGTATACAAGGATTCCCTTTTACGTATACAAGGGTTTCCTTTTAGTATTAAAGTCTTAGATTCATCCAATGAAGTAGGTGAAATACATCAGAATGGTTATACAAAGCATAAAGAATTACATGTACAGACTTTCTTGTAATCTGTATACTTTGATTAACTGAGACCTTGAAGAGCTACCCAATATGGTGGCACAGTAGACTAAAATAGACAAAATGTTAAGAATAAAAAAAAGCACTAATTAGGAACATACATCTTAATACAGCACTACCTCATTATACCACTGTCCATATGAGCCACAGAGCATACTTCCTTATAATGAAGTACATGATACAGTAGTCCCTCATTATAATACCATCCATGGGAACCATACAGCACAGTCTTATAGTTAAGTACATAATACAGTACTACTTCATTATAATGGTGTCCAATGGACCCATGCTGCACACTGCAGCACATAATACAGTATCTCATAATAATGCTGTCAAAAGAAGCCATAAAGCGCACTGCCTTATAGTGAGAATGCCTTATAATGAAGTATTATACAGTACTCCCTCATTATAATGCTGTCCATAGAGCCATAGAGTATACTGCCATGCAGTGACTACACTGCCTATTGGTAAAACTGCCTTATAATGATGCACATACTCACACTCCCATATAGTGTGATTGCCTTATAATGATGCAAATGGTACAATACTCCCTCATTATAATGTTTCACATGGAAGCCTTACAGTATACCGCCTTGTAGTGAGACACCTTATAATGAGCTACATAATACATACAATTTCACTATCACTTAATTAAACAGGATCCACGCCCACACCTGCTTATAACAGGAACCACGTTAAAATAAATGGAGATACTGTGCATGACCATGCAATGTGTTGTCGAATTCAAAGACCGATGGTTAATAAGTTTGATCCCTTATAAGTTATGATCTATGAAAATACATATAAGTTTTTCACATTTTGCATTGTCAATTCTGATGTATTTAAGTTGGGCATCCTCAAATCTCATTCAATTTTGTTTTGTACCCAATTCCACGGTTTTCATTAATTGATATTTTCTTGTTCCACAGTATCAAGACTACAAATAAGTTTCAATTGGTTTGTTTAACTGGTCTGGTCATCTGCAAAGGGAAATGATTGCATATTCGGTGTGTGTAATGGAAGATCATTAACAGGAATGACTGCATATTAGGTGTGTGTAATGGAAGATCATTAACAGGAATGACTGCATATTAGGTGTGTGTAATGGAAGATCATTAACAGGAATGATTGCATATTAGGGTGTGTAATGGAAGATCATTAACAGGAATGATTCCGTATTAGGTGTGTGTAATGGAAGATCATTCATAAGAAAATCAGAAGTGGTCCTAGAATTGTTCCCTGAGGCACAACCGATATAACATGCAGTACTTCTGATTTCCTAAGTATGTTTGTTGACACCTATCAGTGAGACAAGATCTAAAAGCAATCAATTGTTTTGTGATGCAACCTTACCCATCTTTAGCTTGAACTTGGTGATCCACCAAGGTCAAATATCTTTTCAAAGTCTAGGAAACATAGTCCTATTAATTTCCAACATTTATGTCACTTGCAAGTTTTCTAAAATTCTATATGATGCAATGAATTGGAATCTCAAGATCTGGATTACCCATTATTCATAACTCTTTTAATGCATTTACACATGAAAGGGAGTCTCAAAATCTGGATTACCCATTATCCATAATTCTTTTAATCATTTACACATGAATGGAAGTCTCAAAATCTGGATTATCAATAATTGTTTTAATGCATTTACACATGAATGGGAATCTCAAAATCTAGATTGCTTGTTATGCAAAAGGTTTTTCTTATTGTAAGGTAATTGTTGAACTGCTTAAGAATTTTTTTCAAAGATTTTTTATTTTTGTTGGAAGATTTGACAGAGTTGATATTTTATGGGATCATCTTTGCAGCTGCCCTTGCCTTTTAAAGTGTCAAGAAATTAATCTATATCAAGTAACTTACATGGTGAACAAGATGTAATGGTGACATAGTAACCATAGTAACACAAGTTTTACCATGTGTTTCCACAATGATTATAATGATGAATAACAGATAGACAGAAACAGTAACATTAAAAACAAAGAATAAAAAAGGCACATCTTGACCAAAAATCTGATATTATATAAAGTTTCTGACAGATATCTTGAACATTTTCTTCTGGAAAGAACAATATGTGTTTGAACTTTCATACCAAAGGACAGATGAAGGGACTAAATTTTTATTAAGATTTGATAGTGCAATATTGTCTTTTCTAGTTCATTTCTGAAATACTTAACAGGTCTATTGAATAAACATACAATCTGATCTGCTCACACATCTTCTGAAAGCAAAAGACCCTTAGGACTAGACAACTTGAAACCAAAAGATCCTTACGACCAGACTACTTGAAACCAAAAGACCCTTAGGACCAGACTACTTGAAACCAAAAGACCCTTAGGACCAGACTACTTGAAACCAAAAGACCCTTAGGACCAGACTACTTGAAACCAAAAGACCCTTAGGACCAGACTACTTGAAACCAAAAGACCCTTAGGACAAGACTACTTGAAACCAAAAGATCCTAAGGACCAGACTACTTAAAACCAAAAGATCCCTAGGACCAGACTACTGTCACAAGGACGGATGGCCACCCTGATACAATATAGCAGGAACATAAAAATTCAAGATCCACTCTGCCATGTCAATACATACGGTAATTTGCCATATGTCATGAAGCATCAACGCTGACACTCCCTATGAAATGATCATCACCAACAGCAAACAATGTAGCACTAAAACTAGTTCTCTATGGATATAAAAAGACATGGCTTTAAACTCACTATAGCCTCAAAAACTTCTCCTTCTTGTTTGAAATGTCAGTATTACTAAAAGATATCCTCATGTTTTGTCCTTGTATCTACATGTACATAAAATTCTTTTTTCTATATCTGCAGAGTAAAACCTTCCATTTGATTTTGGTAAGGTACTGCCCATTTAATTTTCAATGGGGCATGAACCTATTATATACCATTAGCTGAAGAAAAATACATATCTTGATGCAAAGAAAACAAATACCCTGGCCTGAAAGAAAATCCCAGGCCCTGATGGTGGTTTTTCCAGCTCTGCCATGCCTTAGAGCAGTCATTGGCAACTTCCTTATTGGCAAGGGCTGGATAAAAGTGATTTTAAAGGCATACCCTATGATGTAAATTAATGGATAAAACCAGGCCACTGGCTGGATCCTGCCCCTCAGGCCATATTTTGCCCGCCATGGCCCTGACGGCAACTCCAACATAGCCCGACATGTGAGACAATGTGCATGTAAGCTGGTTTTATTAGCATCACAATCACAGAGAGCGTGAAACTTCATGACTTGGCTGTCAAACTGGTGAATGATATCTTTGCAGTGATCTTGCTGAAGCTACAAGCCAGGTACCATACGTACTCACTTATAAGTCCAACTGTAAATGGCACAGACCAAAATCTGCCATCTATGCAGTTACGAATAATCAGTAGAACAAACACAGAACCAAATCAGCCATCTATGCAGTTTGTCATGAATAATCAGAAGAACACAGACCCAAATCTGCCATCTACACAGTTTTTGTTACAAATAATCACTAGAACACAGACCCAAATCTGCCATCTATGCAGTTTTTGTTACAAATAATCACTAGAACACAGACCCAAATCTGCCATCTATGCAGTTTTTGTTACAAATAATCACTAGAACAGACCCAAATCTGCCATCTATGCAGTTTTTGTTACAAATAATCACTAGAACACAGACCCAAATCTGCCATCTATGCAGTTTTTGTTACAAATAATCACTAGAACACAAGACCCAAATCTGCCATCTATGCAGTTTTTGTTACAAATAATCACTAGAACAGACCCAAATCTGTCATCTATGCAGTTTTTGTTACAAATAATCACTAGAACACAGACCCAAATCTGCCATCTATGCAGTTTTTGTTACAAATAATCACTAGAACACAAGACCCAAATCTGCCATCTATGCAGTTTTTGTTACAAATAATAACTAGAACACAGACCCAAATCTGCCATCTACGCAGTTTTTGTTACAAATAATCACTAGAACACAGACCCAAATCTGCCATCTATGCAGTTTTTGTTACAAATAATCACTAGAACACAGACCCAAACCTGCCACCTACACAGTTTTTGTTACAAATAATCACTAGAACACAGACCCAAATCTGCCATCTATGCAGTTTTTGTTACAAATAATCAGTAAAACAAACACAGACCCAAAACTGCCATCTATGCAGTTTGTTACAAACAATCAGTAGAACACACACATATCCAAATCTGCCATCTATGCTGTTTGTTACATGTAATAAGTAGGACGAATAAGCACAGACCTTGATTCTGCCAGTGCACTATGTGACAGCACATCTGGGTCTATGTTGTTTGCAGTTTGACATTAATGAGTACAATATGGTACATCATGATACAGGTAAAACCCAATATAACATGATTTGTTAAAATGCAATTCTGCTTATAATGCAATGGAAGCATGGCTCCCATATTTAATTTAAGGTGATCTCTCTTTTTCACATCCTAATTACATGCTCTCGGAAAAGCTGATTGTTCATATCCCTAGCAGATTATATGATCAAGAGGTTAGTTAAAACTGATGACATTGAAATTTCAATGCACATTTTGTATGGGGAAGTTTTATGAAAAAATTTTGAAAGCGATCCCACTTATATAGCGATGTTATTCTTTGAACCCTGAGCATCACATTATAGCCGGTTTTACCTGTATGAGGGTTCCTATAGCTGTAAATCTGAAATAGATATTTAGGCTTGTAGCCATACCTGCTTTGGTAGGAGTGACCAATAAAGAGTAAATCCACATGTTAATCTACAGGTCAAACACCTACATGTATTGTAAAGTACTACGATGACAAAAATATATTAAAATCTGCAAAGGGAATACATCATAAGTTGTAACTATAATGTCCACTTTCCTTTAAAATTCACTGTGATCATTCAAAACAAATGTGTTTGGTACAAATGGATTTAGGTATGCAGATCAAAACAGCTGTGTACCCTACAATGGATTTCGGTATGCAGATCAAAAGAGTTGTGTGCCCTGCAATGGATTTAGGTATGCAGCTCAAAACAGTTGTGTACCCTACAAATGGATTTAGGTATGCAGATCAAAACAGTTGTGTGCCCTGCAATGGACTTAGGTATGCAGCTTAAAACAGATGTGTGCCCTACAATGGAATTAGGTATCATTACATGTCTAGGCTCGTACAAAAAGTAACAAGAAAAGTGTGAAGACAACAAGCTTTGTAAAATTTCACATATAATTTATTTCCCTAGAAAAACAAGGTAAAAAATGAGAAAAAGGACTTATGGTTTATGAATCAAATCCAATATTAATCCAAGAATTAAAAAATAGAAGTCCTACCAATGAAAAGTCCTAAATGAATCTGTGTTTGAGTCGCGATGAAATCAAAATGGAGGGCGATGACATATGTCGTGACCTTCAAAGTGCTGCCATGTCAACTGAGGTCCTTGTTGAATCACTGAAAGTAATATTCTAGCTTAAAATTTCTGAATAAATTTCGATAAATTTCCTTGTCTAAGAATTTCTCTATGAGCACTAGTATTTTCCTGGGAAAGAATCAATAATTCCATAAAATAAAACTTCAACTCAAACTGGTAACAACAAGACACCTTTAAGTGTCGAAGATTTAAAGCCCAAATGGCGAGTTCCTCTCAAGAAAACGGTTATACAGTAAGTTAAGACACAAAACAGATTCCCGTATGAGGGTCATGTGGTCACCTTCTAGAACAACGTAGAATATTTTTTACATGCTAATTATCACATACTCTAGGAATGAACTTGATTTCACTGAATGAATCTTACTCTTAGAATGAATAAAAAAATAAAAAAAGTTGTTTACTAGAACTCTATCTGTATTCTGAATCAAGGTCAGAAACTAGATACAATGTTTCAACTATTGGTTGTTTATCAGGTCAAACAGAACTGAACTGAATTTCTAAAAAAAAATATCAAATCCAATAGACAAAGTTATCATTACAATAACATGCAATGGAATAAAATAAAATTTTAAAAAATTTAAAACTAACAAGTAATTAAATTACATATATATAACACTTCCCCCCATAAAAGAAAATGAAAGATTTATAAAATAAAGCTTTCCTTTTACCATATGTTAATTATACATGAGGTTTATAAAAAAAACAACATAAGAAGAACTCTTATGAACTATACAAAGAGTACATGAAATAATATTTCTATGCATGGGAAAGTGCATCTGCTATTGAATTGTCTTTTCCCCTGATGTGCCTGATGTTAATATTATATTCCTGTAACAACAAACTCCACCTTAATAATCTTTGAATTTTATTTTTCATCTTGTCGATGAAAGAAAGGGGGTTGTGATCACTAAACACAATAATCTGAGAAGGAACTGAACTAATGTAAACTTCAAAATGTTGTAATGCCAATAGCAAAGCCAAACATTCCTTCTCGACTGTTGAATAATTTCTTTGGTGCTTATTTAAATTCTTAGAAAAATACCACACTGGATGATCAACACCATTTCTATCTTCTTGAATCAATACTGCTCCAACCCCAACTTGCATCAACAGACAATTTAAATCATTGACTGAAATCTGGAGCTGTAAGAACTGGTGCACTCTTAAGTATGGCCTTTAACTTATCAAAAGCCTCCTGACATTTTTCAGTCCAAAGAAACTTGGTTTTCTTGCTCAATAAATTTGTCAGGGGTTCAGCAATTATAGAAAAATTGGAACAAAATTTCCGATAGTATCCAGCCATACCTAAAAGTCGCATCAGCTGCTTTTTACTAACAGGCACAGGAAATTCAGAGATAGCCTTGACCTTAGCATCTATAGGTTTAACTTGTCCATGCCCCACAATATGTCCTACAAATGCTACACAAGCACAGCAGAACTCACTTTCGAAAAATTGATTGTCAAACTTGCATCAATGAGTCTGTCAAAGAATTTCCGAATTGTTGCTAGATGTTCTTCCCAGGTGTCGTTGTAGATGATGACATCATCAATGTAAGCATCACAATTATCTAGACCAGAGGTAATCATATTCATTAAACGTTGAAAAGTACTTGGCGAACCCTTCATCCCAAACGGCTTCACTTTATATTGATAAAGTCCATCTGGAGTCACGAATGCCGAAAATTTCCTTTGCCCTTTCCGTCAATGGAATTTGCCAAAATCCTTTCAGAAGGTCAAATTTGGTGACATACTTGGCATTTCCAATTTTATCAATGCAGTCATCTTTTCTTGGTAATGGAAATGAATCTGTCTTAGTCACACTGTTCACCTTCCTATAATCAATGCACATATGGAAAGTTTTATCTGGTTTTGGAACAAGTATACATGGTGAACTCCAGTCACTTTTAATGGGCTCTATGAAATCATTCTCCAACAAATACTGAATTTCTTTTTTCAAGTATTTCTGTTTGAGAGGGTTCATCCTGTATGGGTGTTCTTTTACAGGTTTGGAATTTACAGTTTCAACGTCATGAAATATTTTGTTTGTCCTCGTAAGAACATCTGGAAATAAGTGCTCATATTCAAATAATAACTGTTTAAGTTCATTCCTCTCTTGTTGCTGCAAATGTGAAAGTTTCTGATCCAGATTATGCATAATTTCTGAATTCCGAAGATTTGTTACTCTAAAATCAATAGAGTCTAATTGCATTCCTTCACTTAAATCCTCACTGAGTGGGACAGGTACAACTAAATTATCTGCATGATTTACCTGGCTATCTCTCTCAATATACTCCTTTAACATGTTAATATGTAACATGTTAATGTGGCAAAGTTGTTTTTGTTTTTGCCTCACAAGAGTATTTATGATGTAATTTAAATCACTTCCTTTCTTTTCAACCATGTAGGGATCATAATACTTGGCCTGAAGAGGACTTTGTGGTATGGGCAAGAGAGCCAGAACTCTATCACCAGGCTGAAAACTCCTTTCCTTTGAGTTTTTATCATACCTTAATTTCATTTTTGACTGAGTAGAGTGCAGATTTGCTCTTGCAACCTCACAAGCCTTTGACAACGTATATTTAAAACTGGAAACATAATCGAGAAGATTAAGTTCAGTATCTTCATTGGAAAGAAGTTTCTCTTTCAACAACTTCAATGGTCCATGCACAGTGTGTCCAAAAACTAGTTCAAAGGGACTGAATCCTAAAGATTCTTGAACTGAACTCCGAGCAGCAAACAATAGTAAATGAATGCCTTGATCCCAATCTTTACCCATATCAAAACAATATGATCAAATCATATTTTTCAAAGTCTGATGAAATCTTTCTAAAGCCCCTTGGCTCTCAGGGTGATAGGCAGAAGATTTGAATTCTTGGATGCCTAATTCGTGCACAACTTGCAGGAAAATTCCAGACATAAAATTTGACCCTTGATCAGATTGGACAGATTTGGGAAGGCCAAATGAGTAAAAAACTTTATCAAAGCTTATACTATTGTTTTAGTTTTGACATTCCTCAAAGGAATTGCCTCTGGAAATCTTGTTGACGCACACATAATGGTCAACAAGTATTGGTTGCCTGACTTGGTCTTAGGTAAGGGACCAACACAGTCTACCATTATTCTGCTAAATGGTTCGTCAAATGCAGGAATAGGTTGCAGATGAGCCTTAGGTATCTTCTGATTGGGTTTTCCTACCATCTGACAAGTATGACAAGATCTGCAGTATTTACAAATATCACTTTTGATTTTTGGCCAATAAAACTGATTCAAGATCTTGTGATAAGGTTTATTAATCCCTAAATGACCAGCCAGAAGAGTTTCATGGGCCAGACTAAGTACTTCCTGTCTGTAAGATTTTGGAACTACAATTTAGTTCACTGACCACTCATCACATAGGGGTACCTCGGGAGGTCTCCATTTTCTCATAAGAATTCCATTTTTAATGAAATAACAGACAGGTACTTCAGTGGCTTCAGTTTCACTAATGGCCCTTTGAAACAAACAGGAGATCTCAGGATCTTTTTCCTGTTCGACGACAAGTGATTGTCGTTTGTCACCCTGATTAGAATAAAGAGAATGAGTATTTAAAAGAGGATCACTGTGATCAATACCTTTTGACTGATTCAAACAAGGAGTGAAAGTGACCTCATCAAAAGCCTGACATATACATGTGTCAGCTAAAGGAATACTTTCCTGATCAACATCATTTTCAAGAGCTTTCTTTGCCATAGCTCTAGTAACTGCACAAGCTGGGTATAAATCTGGGAATTCTTTTTCAATAGGATGAACTTTCTGATCCAAACAAGGCTTGTCAGTTACAAGTGGATTAACCACAAGCTTATCTCCAGCTAGTTCACTGCCTAGTAATAAATGAATGCCCTGAACTGGTAAAGAAGACACTATTCCGACTGTCACAGATCCTGAGATAAAGTCTGATGACAAATTTACACAATGGAGAGGAACATTAACAAAGCTGCACTCTACTTCCTGAATAAGAACACTCTCATTAGAAGAAGTCTTCTCAAGAAAAGGCAAAGTACCTGATAATAAAAGAGTACGAGAAGCTCCTGTGTCCCTTAAAATTTTAATAGAGATAGGATTGGCCAAATCACCCAAGAGTGACATAGAACCCTTTGACATGAATGGTTCATAATTCTCCATAATAAAGTCAGGCTGGGGTTTATTAGACCCAACAAATGTATTGCTTTCAATACATGACCATGACCTTGACCTCTTAGAAATAAGAGCATTTGGGGAAGGTCTGTCTTGATTCTGATGCTTATTTTTCAATTTGAAGCAATCAGAAATAACATGTCCTTTCTTCTTGCAATAGGTACACATAGGAAGAGACAAGGATTTTTGATCAAGCTTATCAGAAGCTTGATTTTTAAAAGTTGTGCCTGATTGAGTTTTAGAAGGGCTCATATTAGGCTGAAATACCTTCTTACCAGAAGACTGCTGAGTGGAAGACTTGCCTACAAAAGGAACTTTATGAGCTAAGAAATACTCGTCAGCAGCACGAGCAGCATTTTGCAAGGTTTCTATCTTATGCTCATTAAGATAAGTCTTAATGTCACTATGGACACAGTTCTTGAACTCTTCAAGTAATACAAGTTGTCTAAGACTTTCATAATCTTGATCAACTTTCTTGGCTAAGCACCATCTATCAAATAACTGCTCTTTTTCTCTTGCAAATTCAACATGAGTTTGTCCAGCTTCTTTTCTATAGTTCCTGAATTTTTGCCGATAAGCCTCAGGGACTAACTCATAACTCTTTAAGATGCATTCCTTAACCAGATCTTAGTCAGCACTTTGCTGTACTGACAGGGGTGCACTGATATTTCAGGGTTTGCCAAAAAGTGCACACTGTAAAAATTAAGTCCAATGCTCCCTTGGCCATTTCAAATTTTCAGCAACTTTTTCAAAATAAGCGAATTATTTTTCTACTTCTTTTTCACTAAAAGGGGGCACTAACCTAAAATTCTTAGTAATATCAAAACTTGAATTTGTATGTGAAGTGGGAACGTGCATTTTACTTGCCAGCTCTATTTCTTTTATTCTAAATTGATATTCCCTCTCTTCCTTCTCTCTTTGCATTTGCATCTGTCTCTCTCTCTTCCTTATCTACCGGTAATTGCATTTGCATTTGTTTTTCTCCCTCCTCTTTCTCCAATAGCATTTGTTTTTCTTGTTTCTGTAACTGCATTTGTCTTTCTCTCTCTCTTTCTTCCTTATCTAATTGCATTTATTCTTTCTGAAGTTCAAGCTTTCTTACCTCCAATTCCATTTTGTATTTTAATTTTAATTCCTCTACCTTTATGTCAGAGTCTGATACAGACTTACTGATCAAAACCAAAACACTCTTTTCCATTAAATACTGGACCAAAATGTTTTTTATTTCTTGCTTCGTTAAAGAAGCTTTTTGCCTCAGAAAGATTATATTTTCTGGCAAGTTCAAGCGATTCGTCTTTTTCAAACAGTCCAACTGCTCCTGAGTAGGATTTGAAAGAAAGATCTCCACTTTTGATGACATTGTAAAAAAGGCTGTTAATATCACTAAAGATTTCAAAAATATGAAATAATACTTGGGATTTAAAAAATTCTGAACACTAGGGGAATTTAAACTTCAAAAAACAATTTTCTGAAATATTTTAGCCAAAATTTATATATCCCAAGGACGAGCAATCCAATTTTCTTGTAATGTGTCTAGGCTCA
The DNA here is from genome assembly GCA_016617855.1 of Megalonaias nervosa. Classification (NCBI taxonomy): domain Eukaryota; kingdom Metazoa; phylum Mollusca; class Bivalvia; order Unionida; family Unionidae; genus Megalonaias; species Megalonaias nervosa. The sequence continues at coordinate 177,534 of JAECUM010005310.1, forward strand.
AACAAAAAGTAGCAAGAAAAGAGTGAAGACAACATGATTTGTAAAATTTAACAAATAATTTATTTCCCTAGAAAAACAAGGTAAAAATGAGAAAAAGGACTTATGGTTTATGAATCAAATCCAATATTAATCCAAGAATTAACAAATAGATGTCCTATCAATGAAAAGTCGTAAATGAATCTGTGTTCGAGTCGCGATGAAATCAAAATGGAGGGCGATGACGTATGTTGTGACCTTCAAAGTGTTGCCATGTCAACAGTTCCTTGTTGAATCACAGAAAATAATACTCCAGTTTAGAATTTCTGAATAAATTTCGATAAATTTTCCTTGTCTAAGAATTTCTCTATGAACACTAGTATTTTCCTGGGAAAGAATCATTAATTCCACAAAATAAAAATTCAACTCAAACTGGTCACAACTAAAGCCTTTAAGTGTCGAAGATTTAAAGCCCAAATGGCTAGTTCTTCTCAAGAAAACAGTTATACAGTAAGTTAAGACACAAAACAGATTCCCGTATGAGGGTCACGTGGTCACCTTCTAGAATAACGTAGAATATTTTTTACATGCTAATTATCACATACTCTAGGTATTGCCTTGATACCAATGAATGAATCTTACTCTTAGGATGAAAAAAAAGTTGTTTACTAGGACTCTATCTGATTTCTGAATCAAGGTCAGAAACTAGATACAATGTTTCAACTACTGGTTGTTTATCAGGTCAAACAGAACTGAACTGAATTTCTAAAAAAAAAAAAAATATCAAATCAAGTAGACAAAGTTATCATTACAATAACATGTAATGAAATAAAATAAAATTTTAAAAAATTTAATACTAACAAACAAGTAATTAAATTACAGATACATAACACTTTCCTCCCATAAAAGAAAACGAAAGATTTATATAATAAATGGATTTAAGTATGCAGCTCAAAACAGTTGTGTGTGCTACAAAGGATTTAGGTTATGCAGATTGTTTGGTGGTGGTGAAAATTGGATTATGAATTTGATTGATGGATTGTACCTTCTTACAAGGTGTCCGCTTCATTGGGTTATCGTTATCTAGAGGATGATCGCCTTCGGTGTTATTACCCGGATCGAGAAAATATTAATATAATGTGTGAAACTTATAGGTGGAATAGATAGAGATCTGAGCAGATATATAAACAGAATGACACGAGCCCGCGTACATGAAAAATAACAATTTAATCAATTATATAAACAACCATGATAATGCATTACATTAGGAAGATACACTTTTTTTTAAATAAATCATTCACTGAATTTCAAACACAAATATACTTATATAAATAGTTATATAAATAGCCGATCTGTTTTAAATGATAGAATTGGTTCATCATAGAATCGAGTGAACAATCGAAGTCATTGCCTTGTACAACTTCATAACCTGCTTATTTCTGGTTCATTCCAACTTCACTGTGGCTGTTCTTCTTGGTCCTTTCCACTTTTCCCTTCTCCAAACTCTCTACTGTCTTGCCTCTTTCAGCCCTCGAATTTTGTGTGGGTAGGTGGATGCGTAAGTACGTGATACATAGGTACTTGGATAAGTAGGTACGTGGATACGTCCGTTGGAGCTATTTCCCCTTCCAAAATAAACAGAGAAGCAACCTAAATTTCCTGTCAGATATCATACTGGGAATAGATCATTACTCCCCTCTCGTTATGTCAGATATCGTCCTATCGGAATTCAAACAGATACCAAAGGATATCGGGTCAAGCTAAACATGGCAGACCATAAACAAACCTAGTTTCATAAGATTAATGTACTTCCTAATGGCTATTTCAACCTGACTCACATTATCATCACATAAGACATAACAGTTCCGTTCTCGTCTCAATTACACAAATGAATGAATGAAATTCATTACAATGCTTAACTACGTTATTTAGAGCGAATACACACATTCAAGTCTTTAGCATATATGAAATCTCACTTCATGGTTTAACAACGTTAATTTCAGTCAATACGCACTCAAGTCTTTATATGTGAAATCATCTAAGGTCGGTGAATTCACACGGATTCTCATAGCTCACATCAACTAAGGTAAGGCATGAAATTCTTAGAATACCTATTTTCCTATAACAATCAAGACGACACATTCAAACAATTCGTCAAACTTATATAAAGAAGATCATTGTACGGATTCAGATAGATGAACTCAACACAGTTGTACTCATACCAAGAAAATTTATCTACGAATTTAAACAAATAAATTCATGCAAATATAAGCAAATAAATTAAGCAAATCGTTATATTGGTATCAACGGATTACATGAGACTGGCGCAAATACCTTGTGCTTTCAAGCTTTGCTTGCTTCTACCCCAGAATTGTGTTTGTCATCTTTCCAGACATCCGGTCCCTTGGATAATTGTTTTACAAGTGAATTTCTTCTAAATTCAAACTCGGAGTCTCCAACATTTGTTTTCTCTTGCAGAAAAATGCAGTGACTAAATTTTGCGATGGGACATATTAAAACCAAGAAATTTTGTGTGGGAACCATGCCCCTCACCTAGCCTAACAAATCCGGATTAAATATATCTCCTGCCTTTTATAACTAGGCACCAAAATTGCAGTCTGCCTGACCTCAAGATTTCCAAATAATTGATTCTGGAAAATTTCAAATCTGACATTTTCGATACAAAGATCGAAGTTAACCTTTCCTTCCAGTCTGTCTGACTATTAAATAAACCAATGCTTAATTAAGAATCACTTCTCTCACATGACACAGCCACTAAAAATCCTTGCAGTATGGTGATTTAACACGCACCGGTCCCCATAAATCTAATTAATCATTCACCTGCCCAAATTAATGTGCTCTTTATAGATCGACAGAAATTTGCATCCTTACATAGACTGACAGAAATCTGCACCCTTACAGAGATTAAAACAGCTGTGTGTGCTACAGAAGATTTAGGTTATACAAATCAAAACAGTTGTGTGTGCTACAAAGGATTTAGGTATGTAGATCAAACAGTTGTGTGTGCTGCAATGGATTTAGGTATACAGATCAAAACAGCTGTGTGCTACAAAGGATTTAGGTATACAGATCAAAACAGTTGTGTGTGCTACAAATGATTTAGGTATGCAGACCAAAACAGTTGTGTGTGCTACAAAAGGATTTAGGTATGCAGATCAAAACAGTTGTGTGTGCTACAAAAGGATTTAGGTATGCAGATCAAAAATGTTGTATGTGCTACAAAAGATTTAAGTATGCAGTTTAAATAGTTGTGTGTGCTACAATGGATTTAAGTATGCAGGTTAAATCAGTTGTGTACCCTGCAATTGATTTAGGTATACAGATATATGCTGCAAATAAGATGATGTGCATCTTGTGAATAGGACTGAACATTTTCATTGAACAAAAATCCATGCAAGAGAAACACCAAATTCCCTTGGCTATGTACAACATCCATGTTAAAAATTTTAATAATACATAATTATCAATTATGCAGTGATCTTCCATGCCAAAACTGTTATAACACAAGAGGATATAATGACTTACATTTATGTTATACATTTGATAATCTACATAGGCCATACAACAAACCATAAAGTTTGGGTCAGGGTGTGAGAAATAGGGTATGCTGCTGCTGTTGTTGTGGGCTTAATTCTATTTTTTAGCACACAATAGGTGAGATGTCATTGATTTGTAACAGTAAGCTTCTTAGACCACTTGGCCAATTGGGCCCCAAAAATAGGGTACTAATTTTTATTAAAACTTTTTAAAACTCCAGCTTATGCACAGTCTGCAATCTAAAGTTACTATTGTGGAGGTTAAAAACTAGAAATTTTAAGTACTGATTTTAATTTTGGGGGCATTTATAATGACAAGATATAGGTTCAGGGCCATTAAAATAGAGTAGGTCAGATTACTTCCAATTTTTTTGTTTGGCCAGCAGTATAAAAGGTCCCAGATCACTTCAATAGCCAAAGTGGTTATAGCATCCACCTTGGATGCAGGAGGTCCTGGGTTCAAACCCCAGCCGAATCATGCCAAAGACTTTAAAAATGGTACCTGCAGCTGCCTCGCTTGGCACTCAGCTTTAAGAGGTTAGTGTTAGGTTGCGTCAGCTTGGTGTAAAGATATTATGACTGGGTGAGAAATGATGCTACATGTCTGTGGCATGATGCCCTAGTGGTAGACAGTATAAACTACCACAATGCAGACATCGTAGTGATGACTAATATTGTTAAGGTTACGTTAAAAATCTAAATCACACACAAAAGGGCCCTGACTTAAATTATTTATGCTTTATGAATTCAGACCATCTTTTAGAGGAATATTTTATACCCCTCTGTGCTTAAAAATTTATTATCCTGGTCAATTTCTTTAGGCTCAAGCACACCATCATAATAGTTACATACCAATATTATAAGCAATATCCCCATCTGTATGTACTTACTAGAATTCCCCATGTGTATGTACTTACTACCCCTGCGAAAAAAAGTTCTTAAGTTCATGAACTCTTCATGAACTTCATGAACTGTTCATGAACTGCTTGTGAAAAGTCAGATGTGTTCATGAACCCTTCATGAACTGTTCATGAACATCAGTTCATGAACTTCAAGTTCTTGAACTTTTCCTGCAAGTTCATGAACTGTTCATGAATATCAGTTCATGAAATTCACATTCTTGAACTTTTTCTGCAAGTTCATGAACTGTTCATGAACATTTGTTCATGAAATTCAAGTTCTTGAACTTTTATAAGTTCATGAACTATTAAGTACTGATTAGGCAATACAATTACAATTTTATAAACTGTTTATGCATACTTGTAGTTCATCAACTGTCCTTGAAGCAATCCAGTTTATCAAGAATTAAATTTGAGAATTTTCATAACATTTTCATAAAATCAGTGATGAACAAAATATTTAAAATTAACCTCATAACTGTAATTAAGTACCAAGAATTGAAGATAACTGCAAAATGGGTTGTAAAATGGGATTTAATCTGTTGAACTTAAATGTGATTGAAGATTAGCAGTATATGCAAGTCAGTTGCTTAACATACATCGTGCCATTTCACAACAAATAATGTCCAAATAAACACATTGAAAGTGCATTGTATTCTTAAATACATTATGTATTATTCTAAATATATTCATGTTTCAGTACACCACCTAATTATTGTATATATACTTTTTAGACTTGTTATTATCGAGGAACAGCCCAGACTAGTTTTGGAGTTGTGTACATATCATTTTCATCTTTGCCTAAGTGAAGTTTTGTTATTTTTGGGCAAAAATTGCGATAAAGACCTTTTATTTCCCTCCAAAAGTAAACAAAACTTCAATTAGAATTGTTGTAAAGGTGGGAACAAGGTGCATAAAATTCCAAAATTAGTCTGTGCTGTTCCTCAATAACAAGTCTAAAATGTATGGTGTTCTCTTGTACTGGAGTCTATTATTCAAACTTGCTAAAGAGGAACCATAGGAATCTATTCAATAAGAGTAGGGCTATGGATTCTAAGTTGGATATGAGTAAATAATTGTAAAAAATTATCTTTTCACATAAAAGTAACCAGTACAAGACCTTTAAAGTGTTGACAACCTTTGCATCCCATTCAGTCCCCTTGAAGATTCTGTGTATATGTATAATCAGTCAGCAGTACAGATGCTAGAATCATTTGAAAATGGCATGTCCATGGCAGCTTGGCATTGCTGCAACATATGCTTCTGCTTCAGGTGACGAAGACGGATTGACATTTACGTAAACTAAAGTGTCGATCAACTCGTCAGCTGGCACCACATCTACTGTCCACATAGCTTTAACTGCTAACAGGTGTTTTCCGGCTGGTAGTTGTGAAAGTCTGGTTTCCGCAGGATCGTATTTTTTCAAAACTGCATGTACAGTCTTACTTGATGTATTGTAAACAAAATATGTAACACATCCAATTTTGCCCTGGTTATATAGCACAACATTACAGACTCTTCTCTGCATTCTCAAGTACTGTGAAGAGCAGAATTGTTTGTTACCTATGCTAATTCTGTCAACCTTTCTCAAATCCTTACGACAGTCTAAATCCAATATAGCCAAAACTTCATCTGTCACTTCACCGTCTCTAAAATGTTTCACCTTCCCCGATATATCACAATTTGCAGCTTCAGCAGTCTATTTCCGGAGTGTTGTTGATGCAGAATAAACACTCTTTCTGCGCAAACTTGACACTGCTTGTTTGTACTTCATTACTTGCTTCATAACTTTACCCGTTCCATGTACAGACTGTAGCAACATTGCATTATTATCCTCAAATGGGAAACAGCTCCATGCCCACATTGGTCCCCACAGCTTTACATACCAAACCAAATGAGTACAAGCATTATGAACATTGAGACCACTTGATCCTTGGCCATATAAATCAGCAAAAGAACAGTAAAACTTGTCAAAAAGAACAGGTGCTCTGTCCAGTTGTCATGGCAATACATTGTCTCCAAGAAGAATATACACAGCTTTTGATAGATATGAAAAATGTTTCAGATAAACTTCTGGTAGTATTCCATATAAACATGGAAGTGCATAAAACAACAACCACGCTTGCAATTCTGTAGCTTTGAGGTTTGCATAATGTTTTTCCAAATCACGGGGTAATCTCTCAATACTGATTGGAGGTTGAATATTCTAAGTCTTTTGGAAACAGTTTTAATATGTTTTCCAATAAAATAATTCTTACCACTCTGTGTTGGTGAGAACCGTTTGCTCAATAATGTATTTGTTATACCTAACAAAATCCCAAGCATGTAATCTGGTACTACACCTTTAACCAGGTCAAAAGACTGAAGAAATGCAAGACCAGACAAGCCCTTAAAGCCTTTAATCCTTTTTTTGTCTGTTGTATTTTGCATGTTTTGTAAAACTTCCTGACTATTTCGTAATGGATACTGTGCTTCAACATTCCTGTGAGGATAACATCGCGAGGTTCCTTTTCCTTGTTTTACAACAATACCAGGCTCTTCACAGGTAATGCATGCCTCCATTCCATTAAAACATGTCATATTTAGAATACCTGCTTTAGCAGATAGATCAAATACACCACAAATAACAGCAACTTTTACAACAATTAATTTGTTGTCCCTATTAACTTCAACCCCTTCACTGAACAAACTATTCATTTCTTCACTGAAACTTGCCATATACTGTTTAAAAGGTGGTTTTCCCTTTCCTTGCCATATCCCAACCAATAACATGTTATCCCTCGAAAATCTTGCTTTGGGACTCAACTCATTTATAGCCATAAAAATTGGCCACAATTCTATTTTCAAGGATGAATACAGATTTACTCCATCTGTATTGATGATGGCACTTAAGTTGTATGGACTATGTAGAAAACCATCTTCATTCAGCATTTCTCTGTATGCAAACCCATCAGTCATGTCGGTCAAAATTCTAGAGCTTTTCCTGTCCTCAAGTGCTGCTTTACAATTTTCAGTTTCTTTCAGAATACCTGGAAAGGACAAGAAATAGAACATAATTATTTCAATTGAAGATTATATTTACAGGTGTTCATTCTTGAACAGAACAGAGCTAGATTTAGTATATATGCCTTATTTGAAAATATATATAAGATTTGCTTAACTAGTTTAGTAGGTATTAACCTTTTTAAGGTATTAAGTGCAAACAATTCATTATATTGCATTATCAAACAAGAAACGTGCAATGCTCTTCAACAAATTTCCTCATAAGAACTCTATGTAAAAGTAGACACAGTCACACAGTCCCTCAGTTAAGGATTCTAAATATACGAGCATAAACTTATATATACCTGGTGTCTCAAGCAGATGTTTCAACTGTTTTTTGGTATCGGCCAGTATAAAACTTTTCCTCAGTTGTCGATCCTTTTTTTGTTGATCTAACAATTTTCCTTTGTAACGAAAGCCTCCACAATTTTCCAAGCTACATCTAAATTCATCCAAGTTGTTTGGAAACACTTTGTCACATGTGTCACAATAGTGTACTTCTTTAATTGGGTGGATATCAACAAAAGAATATATATACTCCAAGTCTAGGACATCAACACATTTGGAGTCAGGGAACACACTTTTCATAGTTTGAAGAATGTCTTTACAGGCACTGGTTGTTAAATTATGTCTTTGAAAGAGGGAGAGAATTTTTAAAGCTTGCAGTTCATTTTCTGAGAGATTGTGATTGTATCTCTGGCATTTCATCATTACTGTCTCTTCCTGATGAATAATTTGCATCTTCTTTACTGCTAGTCTCCACATCAGAAAAATTATCAGGAGATTCAACATCTGATGAGGTTTCTGATATTATAGAGTCATTTGAGTCTGATAGTACTGATATGACCTCGCTTCCATTTGAATTGCATGTTGATACAGAGCTACATGTATCATTATCTGTGTAGCATACATTGGCAGCTGCATCATCTGGACTTACAGAGGATCCAGCTGTAGGATAGCTAAGACTTCTTTCTAAAGATGATGCATTTTTATCAGCATCTGAAAAATAAAGCAGACAACTTTGGGCAATGTTGTTCACACTCAGTATGAATGATTTTAGCATTTGGATTAAAATAAAGTAACATTTTTGTGAGGTGAAGTCCAACTTTGGGAACACAACTAGCCATTTTCCTTAGTGATACAAGTTTGCAAGTTATACTAAATATGCGTGTTAGGAGGGTAAACAACGAACAGTATAATAATATACACTAAGTCTGTGGTACTGTTTTCATTTCATACAGTGATAATGTTTTTATTGCTTCATTCAGTAATGTATTCTGATAACCACTGGTGGATGTCGTGAAAATAAAATTTTCCGAAAGATAAACAACTTAACTGAGGCAGACGCAAATAAATTTTATGTGAAATCTGAACTTGTTGTAAACAAGATCACTGCCAAACAAAGCAATATTAATACATGTTCATGTTCAACAGTGTTACTGATTATGAATTTGAACTAGAAAATAAAAATCATATTTTTGCTTATGTTCTCATTTACTTTACTTCTGGCTAATACCACTTCAAACTAAAATTTATGATTTAGCATTGTTTCATGACTAAAATAAAGGTTATATCCTTTTCACAACACTTCATGCACTTACGATCTAATAGCATATTATCAGATCCATTGCAGCTTGTATCCATATCCTTTGACTGACTTGTCTTCCATCGATAAGCCGTACGAACAGGAACCTTGACTGACTTGTCAAAAACATGCAGTTTGTAGATTTGTTTGACTGGAGCTATATAAAACAAAAAATGAGAATTTAACATAATACTAAGACACTAACTTAAAACATGAAGCAAGTGATGGCAAAATGAAATGGAAAGGCAGTAATAATACACAAGTCTTATCAAAGCTATTATATGAATCATCATTTTGTTTAGTAATAGTTTCATTTCTTGTGATCATGATGTAAAGTAAAATTAAAGTATTGAATAAGGATGCAATATATTCAAGGTATTTTAAGGTTTTCTGTGGCACAGTGGTTAAAGACTGTCTGAAGAGTGACTGACAAATCTCAATGCTGTGATTGTGGGTTTAACTCTCCGATTTTATGTGAGAATGTTTGCTTGTTACTTGCACCACAAATGGAAGATAGTATTAAGTTGTCTGAGGTCTACCTCCACCATTACAACTGGTTGTCATATATAGTATATAATATGTGCTGAGACATGACATAACATATAGGTATTTTTTAAATATGTAAAAACATTCCTACTCACACAAACTGTGGACTCCACTTAAATGATGCAAGATGTTATGTTTACTGCCCACTATCCTTGTGCAAATCAAACACTGATATTTCTTTCGACCTTTTAAAACTATTTCACTGTAACTTGTTTGCTTGGTCGCCATACTGGATTGAACTGCAAGAAAAACATGAAATTACTGCACCTAGTTCACATTTTTCCTTAATAGAGATATTGTATTACATGTTTATGCATAAAATTCCTTTTTCTACAAATTTACAAACGTCAACAATGATCTCTTTTACAGCAAATGGTTCTATATCAAACAAAATCATTAAAGAAATGGATTGTTAATGTTAACCAACCAAATAAAATAACAATACTCTGAGAACCTGCTGACTTTGGTGCACTATGTATGTTTGTACAAGAACTCGAAACATTAAATAAACTTGCCTCGAATATACAGTTCAGTCAAATATGGCGGCTCAAATTTCCTGCAATGCATCACTTCCAGTGACCTAAGTTGTAGGTCTTGAAAATATATGTATGCCCATTAATTATAAGAGTGACTGTGCTGCACTGGTTTAGAAGAAGAGTTATTTATTTTTAAACATATTAACTTACCCTGATTGTATCTGAACCTTCACAGTATCCTTCCACTGGTTGATGAAGTATAAATGTCGCAGGACATCGATGTTTGTTTTCGTGAGGCTGCCATTTTTGCCTGGCAGACAGCTCTCAGAGGTACCAGCCTCCGTCGCTGTAAGCGCGCGAAGTTTGCAAGCAAACAATTGGTTAGTTCATGTCATATTTTATTTCGTGCAAAATTTTGATAGTTTTTTCTTTAAAATTCAGCAATGTTTGTGGATAAATATATTTCTCTGTTTCGGAACTTCATAAATAACTACTATATATTGTTTAATAAAAAAACAAAACAACCCAGACAACTGTTGAGCATGCGCATTGCCGATAAACTGCACGTGTGAAACAAACAAAAAAATGGCAAGCAGTCAGAGCATCCTCGTTTACTGGACACAAGAAAACAACTGGTCTATCCCGAAAGAAACCTGCATCAAGGTAGGTTCTTTAACTATAGGAAGTGCGGTGCAAGCATATTATCTGAGGAAAGTTTATCCGGCCATTTTAATTGCAATTTCGGGTAAGTTTGCATGTTTTCATGTGCTATCAACAAAAATCGAGGTCAATCTATCTTTTCGAAGTTAAAGTTAGCATTGCATATACAGAAGGGTTTTTTGCCCGTCTACGGCAATCCAATATGAACATCGATTAATGATAGAAACGTAGCCTACTAGTTTGATGTCACATTTCATATTTGTCCACTTTAAATAAATTAAAATACAATCATAACCGTTACAGTAGATATAAGAGATTTTGATCGAAATATATGAAACCTGATAAGCTAGTGAAATTGAACATGTGCATAGATAAAAAGCGGAACCTGGCTTTATTTTCATTAACTATTGGGTGTAAATGTTCGAATTGGAAGAGTAGTTAGCTTACATCTGGTAGTCGTGCATTTAATAATTTTCATACTTTTACAGTCTAAAAAACGAAACAGTAATAACATGTTCAGTCTGTTAATGGTTTATTTATGCATCAAACTTCAGAGAACAAGTCATCTTTAGAGAGGACTGAAGCACATTTTAAAAATTCATCCTTGGAGTCAATGCACATGTAGATGAGGAAGAAGAGAGGATAAAGAAAATCAAGAATGAATTCAGTGAGTATATATATAAATGCAGTGAATATAGATTCAGATAAAATGCAATAATTCAAACTTGCACTGTAGGCCCCAAACTTGACTTGTTTTAAGGTAGGGATATGTAAATGATAACTTTTAATTGAACATAGATATATTTACATGCATATTTAAAGTTTTAATAGCACAAAAGTTTTATTAAATAGTCTTGTAACCCATGTAGGTACTCTTGTTTCCAATATATAAAACTGCTTTTTGTACATTCTTTAAAATATTTCTCATGCAGTCCCATTCATGACAGACACACCAGTTGATTCAACCAAGAAGGTTACAGCTACTCCAAAGACTGAGAAGAAATTGGATGGATTGGTACCAGAAGGTATGACATTTTCATAAAACTATACAGGCTGTATAGACTTGAACCATAAATCTTTTATAATGAAAACTAATTTATATTAAACAAAAATTATTACCTTGATGAAAATAATAATGTCTTACCAAAAGACAATCGTTGACATTCTTATTTTGAACTTTTTTATGACTAATCCAAAGCTGAAAATAAAGTTATTAATTGAAACATTTATTTTACCAACAATATTTACAAACACTAGCGAGTTAATACTTAATGACTGGGAAAATTACCTGTTGTCCTGCAACTGCATAACATGAACAAAAGATTGATCAAGCAAGTGGTATAAGCTACCAACTTGGTTTGTTGTGTAACTGAAAATTAATATGCTTATTAAAGCTTACTTAAGAATGTCACTGTTCAAATAAATGCTGCCTTTTAAGCAACCTGCAGCAAATTCTTTAAAATATTTCTTATACAGTCCCATCAATGACTGACAAACCACTCCTTTCAACTCCAAAGAAGTTAACCCCAAAGAAGAGTGCTGCTACCCCAGAGAAGATGGCCATGCCAAAGAAGATACCACCAAAGAAAATGGCCACTCCAAATAAGAAGACCACCCCAGAAAAGACAACTCCTAACAAAAAGTCACCCAAAATGGATGGATTGGTACCACAAAGTATGAAATGCTCCCTTGTCTAGAATTCTATCTTTAAATTTTTTTTTTAAAAGCAGCTACAAATTTAATATCCTTAATTTGCTAAATTTAACTGAATTCTGCCCACTGGTTTCAAATGAGTCAAGTTTAAATAACTTTTCCCAAACTGCCAAGTCCATTTTATTATTTGTCTGGAATTTTCAGTCTGTGAGCAAAGTCTGAATTTTTCCAAAACTGCAAATCCCATTTCATTCCTGTTTGTCAGGAATGTTATTTGGGTCACTCTGCTTTTGGTGTTTTCTACCATCTACAGAAATGCTATAAAATGAATTAGAATAAAACTTGATATGTATGTGTGTATTGGGTTATTTAATGTGCATCAGATTTGAGATGTTGGTTTGTAGCTTATCCAATATGAATTGCTTAACAGAAATGTACTAGAACCAGACGTACAATCTGAGCATGTTAAAGAATGATAGAAATGTAATAATGAGATTTGGATATAATGACATTAAGTATATTAATGGGCCATTAAAACAACAATTTGTGCAAACAATATGGGTTGGCCATTAAATGCCCTGGTCCTAATAGCTACATGTATAACAAAACTTTCAATGAGTTGCTCTCTTAAGGGATGTTTCACATGTGATTGCATAGTGATGATGATTTAAATAAACTCCTGTATTTAACGTGCACTTTTTAAATGCACCTGTGTTTTGGTCCAGTCAGTTTTGGGAAAAGTTGGCTTTCTGTAAGAACCCTGCAGTTTCTAGAGATGTTCTTTTTCATAACTTGTATTCTCTTTTGATGCATGTAAATAGTTGTCTGATGACAATTATCTTCCTTTAACTTGCAGTGAAGGGATCAAATGAGGAAACAGACTACCTCAGAAAAGAAACTGAGAGCAACAACTCCAGGTAAAATTATATAGATTCCATGAACTGAATATATTTGCAAGGTTTTCCTTTAGCGGTAATACCGCTCCGGTGGCCTAGTGGTAGAGCATCCGCCTTGGATGCGGGAGGTTGCGGGTTCGAACCCCAGCCGAGTCGTACCAAAGACCTAAAAATGGTACTAAGAGCTGCCTTGCTTGGCACTCAGCATTTAGAGGTTAGTATTTTGGACTGGTCGGCCTGGTGTCAGGATAATGTGACTGGGTGGGACATCATGCTACATGTCTGCGGTTTGATGCCCCAGTGCTAAACATCACTGTAAACTGTCACAATGTAGACATCATAGCAATATGACTGAAAAATTGTTAAAGCTACGTTAAAAATCTAAATCATACATACATACTTTAGGGGTAATAACACTGAAAGCATGTTACACTTACTAGCATGAAACTTGACAGGTATGTTGCCCCAAGGAGAAACCTATTGTTTTGGGGGTCAGTGGTCAAACTTTGCTATAACCTCATGTGGACATGGGCATTCTTTGCAATAAACCAGGAAATATAACACCAAGGGTCATGAAACTTCATAGTACATTGCTCTTGGTGAGAGGAGGAACCCTATTATGCTCGATGCCTTGAAGCAAAACATTGGTGATGACATGCACATAATTTACACAGTATTCTGGTCTTTCTTTTTTTCATGAGTTACGGCCGGGGGGTGGGGGGGGGTGCTACCTTTCATCTTTGCAGTTACATAAAAAAAACTTCTATGCACAAAAAACTAATTGGCAAAATGTCATTTAATTCTCCATTAGGCAGGCAACCCTGTTTAATTCGTGAACACATTTTCTCCTATTTCCAGATATGTGAGAGAAAATCCTATCTTATATGAGCACACAATGAGTCGGGTGACTGATAAAATTTTTATACTGTACATACATAATGGTATATGCAGAGCCATTTTATTGTCCCTCATTAAATTCTGACCTCTCTGGTGAGATTTTCTTATCCCACATAGGTACTCCTGATGTACTATTATAATCATATCAGATTTTTCTTAGAATAAGCTAGTTACTACCCAGATTCAGCTGAAATGGAAATAGGGAGTTTAATCATGCAGATCTAGCTGTATTGGAAATCTGTATTTTGCATTATGAATACTAAGCTTTGTGAAATCTTTAACATTTAACTGTTTACACATGATGACATCTAGTAAATATTAAGACATTAAACAAAATAGTATCATTGTTGTTTATCGTCTTGTATCTAATTTTGTACAGGGATAGACGCATTAGAAAGCTGGAAGATGATGTTAAGGCTCTCAAAGACGATAACAAATATTTACGATGGAAAGTAAGAAAACTTTAAGAGAGAAATTCTCTGCAGGAAGTAAATGGAGAAGTAAAACAGCAGTCGGGTGTTCAAGAAGTCAAAGAACCTTCAGCAGAATGCAGCACTGTTTCTGCTCAGCAGGAAGCTACCATTGACGACATAAAAAAAGTGTGCAACACTTGAAATGTGATCAAGACATTTTTAAAGTTTTATGTCTTAAGATCTTCACAAAGGATGAGCTGAAGAATTCTTCAAGAACCAGAAAAAAAACTATTAAATGTGGGGATACTGCAAGACCACCACATGATGTGCAAAAACTGACCAAGCTGGAATTGCTAGTTCTTCAGTGTACTGCAATGGACAAGGACTTGTTTTATAAGAAACTTGAAAACTTGCAAAAAAATCCTGAGGAGAAGTTAACTATGGTTGTTTTTTTTTTTTTTTTACATCTGTCACTCTAATTGTGCCCAATATCATTGTCAAATGATAGTACATTTTTATATGCCTGTCTTAATACATTTGACCTTTGTCAATGATTAATAATCATGTGCTTCAATTTTAAAAAGGATTGGCATAATTGTATTTTGACATTTGTTTCTGTTTCTAGAAAACTAATCTGCAATACAACATTTAACATAAAACTGTATATACCCTTTTGCACAAGGACTGTTACTAAAAATGTCAGTAGTCAAAGGGAAAGTTATTTTGATAGGAAAACTATTAAATGTTTTATCAAAAGCTTTCCTGAGTATCTTTTCATAAACAGCATCTTCAGTCTGAGCTTACAATTCACAGAAAGAGGTGATGTTCTTGAATTTCACAAAATTTACTTTTCATGAACTGTAACAAAGAACAGTTCATGAACAATAACATTAGTTCATGAATTACAGATTCATGAAGTCATTAGTCATTTTCTTTTCAAGAACTGGTGACCATTTTCTGTTCATAAACCAGTTCATGAACTAGTTCAAGAACAATTCATGAACAGTTCTTAGATTTGTTCATGAATAGTTCATGAACTGAAGATTCATGAAGTGGCCATTTTCTGTTCAGGTACTAATTCATGAACCAGTTCATGAATTAGTTCATGAACTAGTTCATGAACTGAAGATTCATGAAGTGGCCATTTTCTGTTAGGTACTAATTCATGAACTAGTTCAAGAACAATTCATTAACAGTTCTTGGTTTTTTCACAGGGGTAGAAGAGTTGGTTCCATATGTTGGAAGCTCTTCACTCTGGAGGTAAAATGTGTTTCCAAAGATTATCAAACTAAAGCAAAAATTTTAATACCCAGCTTCAACCCATAAAATGTGGAGCCCTAGGTGGCCATGCAAAAATTTTAATACCCAGCTTCAACCCATAAAATGTGGAGCCCTAGGTGGCCACACAAAAATTAATGCCCAGCTTCAACCCATAAAATGTGGAGCCCTAGGTGGCCATGCAAAAATTTTAATACCCAGCTTCAACCCATAAAATGTGGAGCCCTAGGTGGGCACATGATCCAAAATGCAAGCCTTTACAGATCACTGACATGTGATCAAATAGTTTCAATTAACAGACTCAGTTAATGTGGGTATGCAAAAGCTTGCCAGTAGCCTACCATGGGTCAGAGGGTTTCCCCTGGTTTCTCTCCACCAAATATACATGCCACTACATATATCGCCTATCAGGTGCTGAAAAATGGTATTAAACCCATGTCAGGAACATCATCAACCCATAGAACTGTATGTGAATGAGCCACCTGGTGTGCCTAGTGGTGAGTTAAATAAGAGTCTCTTGAAGGGACTGATGTTCCACTGGGCAAAAATAATTTCCTGGAATTCAACATAAGACTGTTTCTTCTTCTAACTGCTGAGTGTTGAAATCATTGGATATTCTTCAACAATAACATGATTTTCAAAAATTAGCTGCTGTGGTCGACATATTGGATGTCAGATCAGCACCCTTTTCATTTAGGTCAATGTAGATACCATTAGAAGTATATTGGTCAAAACCCCAGGTGGAAGTGTAGTGACAATAAGATTATCACAACAGCTGTCATAGCAGCCATATTGGAAGGATGACTGGCACCATTTCATTTGGGTCCAACTAAGTATCAAAGAAGTTTACTGGTGAACATGTGTTGATATAGGCATCCATTTGGAAGTAGAGATAACACTATTTGTTACAGAAAGCCAACATGGTGGCTATATTGCAGGTTAGTCATTTTCATTTAGGACCAAGCAAACACCATAGGAGGTCTTTTGATGAAAACATCATGTCAAAATGATGTAATGATGTTACTCTTAAAAGTAGTGGTGAGAAGTTTCAAGAAGACCATTTAATGGAAGTCAGATCGGCACCATTTTAAGATCAACAAAACAGTATAAGAAGTCTTTTAGTGAAAACCTAATTATGATATGGCCATTCATGCAGGAGAAGTGATTACAAAATTTTCAAGCTGACCACCATGGCAGCCATATTAGACCCCAGATCAGCACCATTTTCATTAAGACCAACTAGCCATCACAAGTATTTTAGTGAAAACCTCGTGTTCATATGACATCCATTCACAATGGCACCATGTTAAGACCAACTGGATGTCGTAAGAAGTCTTTTTGGTGAAAACCCAATGCCAATACAGTGGAACCTGTCTTGAAAGACCACTCTATCTGCCAGAACATAATGGTCTCTCAAGACAGGTGGTCTCTCATAGCAGTGGTCTCTCAAGACAGGTTTTACTGTATAACTTTCTGTTCAGGAGGAGTTGCAACAAGAAGATTTTTAAGATGGCTGCTGTGATGGCCATATTGGACTTCAGATCAGCTGCAATTTTATGAAGAACCAACCAGACATCATAAGAAATCTTTTAGTGAAAACCCATTTTGATATGACCATACATATAGGAGCAGTGGAGGTAACAAGATTGGGGCTACAACAAAGCAGTTTGTGGACCTAATTAAGAGCACAAGACTGTTCAGACTTTCTTCATAGATGTAAACAGGGCCATAAAACTAAGGCAGAAGTAACACTAGCCATTTCAGTTATGCTAAGCAGGGGAAAAATTCAGAACATCAAATACATCCATTCCTGAATATGTAATGACCTAATATATAAAGTCAAGAAAAGGTAAAGGTATGTACAGGCCAAGAGGTATTTGAATTGGCTGGCCATCAAACATCACTCCACTTGTAAATTGAGTGTAATTGAGGGCACAGGTCAATTTCTGGTTTGAAGAACTGCTAATTGGCAGTTTTTAGTGACAGACAGACAACAGAGTAAAATTTCTTATTCAGAGGGTAATGGAATGGATCAGACCCAAAGTCTCAACCTGTCAGTGAACTTTTTCACCCTTTTATAAAAGTGTTATTTATTAAATTTCTAAACAGTAATATGCAACCTATCTTAACTGATGTCCACTAATACTAAGTTTCCCAGTCATTAACATGAAAGTGCGAACTCAATTCAAAGGTTTAGCTTTCATACAAGAAAAACTTAAACACCCCCCCCACATCCACACAAAACAAGAGTCCCTCAAAGAGACTGATACTCTACTGGGTGAAAAGAATTTTGACGAATTCAAGATAAGACCATTTCTTCCTTTTTATTGCCGAGTGTAGAAACCATCTTGGATATTCTTCAGCAATAACAAGATTTTCAAAAATTAGCTACTGTGGTGCACATATTGGATGTAAAGTATGTATCAGTTTCATTTAGGGCAAGGTAAGTCTTTTGGTGAAAATCTCATGTCATAATTATTATCTGTTCAGGGGGAGTGCTGACAAAAAAAAATTTCAAGACAGTCATCATGGCCGCCCTACTGTATGAAGGACTGGCATCATTATTATCTATAACCATTTAGGTATCATAAGCAGTCAACTGGTGAAAATGCCACGTTGACACAGCCATCGATTTGGGAAGAGAAGAATCCTTTAAAGATTACCACCACGTTTGCGGTTAGTCGTTTTCATTAAGGACCAGCTAGATACTGTAAGAACTCTTCAGATGAAAATCCCATGTCAACATGATGTTACATTTAAGAGCAGTAGTGAAAACAAAGACTTTTATGTGGGTCACTTATTGGATGCCTGTTCAGCAACATTTTAAGATCACAAAACATTATAAGAAGTTTTGTCATGAAAACCCCAAGCTGATATGACCATGTTAAATCCATGGCAGGGGTTAAGGACAGAGGTTTAATGTGTCTGTTGTGGGCATGACTGACCTGTAATGATGTTCTGTTTCATAACTGTCAGGCAAATTAGTCAAAAGGAGGTGAATTGGTTCTATTTATAGAGAAAATGCCAAGGGTTGAGATGCTGCAGAAACAGCATTGTACTTGCTGAAATTTTTTTTCACAAATTGGGAAGTGCAAATTATCTGGAACCTGTCAAGTCTCAATCGGCATGTGTTAATTTTGGTGGCTAAATAAACCTAAAATCTTGATTGGCTAAGTAACAATCAGGGGTGTTTTTCCATGCAAGGTTTGTGCTTTTTTAATTGTCTTGCATCACAAAAATTACTAGCCTAGTTGAGATCGTGAATGAGAGTAGCAGGAAGTATTTTCTTGTAAAATTGTCCAAGGGATGTGTATTGAAAGTATTGAGAGATGATTCTGAAAAATGCAGAACATGGAGCAAGGAACACAATCTTAGTTTCATACAATTTTTCTTTGATAGAAGTTTGAAGATAACTGTTTGAATTCATTTGTCTTGAACGTTACCTGATCATGTATTCTGAGAATTTTTAACATCTGCTTATTAGAAGTCTTGATGTAATTGTTTTAATTTTTATTTGTTCATATGTCATATGAATTATGTGTGCTAGGAATTTGTAACTTTATGGTCTGTAGTAAATTACTCTGAATTGCTAGTTAGCAAATATTGTAGTTAAGACATGTGAATTTCATTAATTCATTTGTATAATTAAGATGTGAATTCTCTTAACCTATGAATTGGAGTATTAGCATTGACACAACAAGGAAGGTTGTTTATTGTCAACCATATGTTTACATGTGTCTGACATCAGTCAACACTGATTAGTAGTTCACATGGCACAGGCTTAATGTTTGTCATCAAGCCAAACTGTGCTAGAAATCAATTAGGGATCTTAAATAGTTTGTTAGAAAAATACATTAATCTTCCTGTATGTTATATTTATGGAAGGAAATGAGCTAAATTTATAGGGTAGCTAGACATATTACAGGAATACATTAAGTTTCTACACTATTTAACGAAGTGGTATTACACAAATTACTCCATGTTATGCAAAGGTCGTAACCTGGAACCATATTAGTAGTAGTGTCTCACTGAATTGCGATATGATGATAGGTGACATAATGAGACAGGAGATGATGTTCTATCCAAGTAGTAAGGACCTAACAAAATATTAGGTTGCATATTTACATATTTTAACAAAAACAGCTCCACACCACAGGGACATCGAAGAAGTACAATCCATATTGCAGTTGAGACCCATAAGAGGCTGGATGCAAGACGAAGTCATTGTTGGCAGCATCACATGAGAAGCCTGAAGAAGCAAGTTGACCCGACCTACTATTAGTGTGGTTGAATCTGGAGTGACCTGGAGTCATCAAATTAGGCAGGCATGCTGGACAATTGAGTTTGAAAATGCTCACCCAATTTTATGAAGAAATTTATCATATCTGTGTAAATGGAATTGCTACTGGCATTTTTAAATAACTTACAGTAATTATTTTTTTCAATAGAAGTGTATCCTTAAAGCGTCTTGTACAAATTTATTTTTGTTTATCTGATTAAATTGTTATATTTCATATATGGGGTTCATGTTCTTCTATTTTTCTCCTCATATTCCCATATATTTCATCCAATAATTTCATATTTTATTACTCACTTGATCCCAGCAATAACACAGAGGTAGATCATCCTCTAGATAATGTTAACCACCACCACCCCATAACACACTTATTGCAGATAATATCAGTAGGCATGGTCTTGAATTAACTGAACTTAAACATGAACGTAATCTCACTAAAAATGAAGAACTCACAGAAAATGTTTTATGCAAAAAAGCACAATTACTATTTTGTTGATTATTATATGTATATCTTCCGTTTCTGAACAACCAAAATACCTCCTTCAATTAATATGAAAAAGAATTCAAGAACTTTGCGTTAAAATTACACTTTCTGGGAAAACATGCCTTTCCACATGATGAGAGTGGCTAAGTGGTTAGCATATAAGATTCAAAACCAGAAGGGTGAAAGTACAGGTCCTAGACTGGATCAGCCCAGGTCAGTTGCTGTGGTGTGTCCTTGGGTAAGGCACTTTATTCCAACTGCCTTGGCACTAAAATAAAAAAAACCTGCTCAGCAGATGTGCTTTAAAATGCCAAGCCAAAGCCTTGCCACAGATGGCAGTGTTAAGCTAATTTCTGCTAAGTCTACCTGCACTTGTATATGAGCCAAGTCAAGACTGTGGTGAAAAACAACTGCTACAATCACCTGAACCTTTTAGGGCCTGTTAAGAGAATCAAGAAATAAATTGTGTATATAAATGATTGTCTGGTTCAAAGGGCTGAGCCATGGTAAGGGTCAGACATTTTTATCAGCTAGTATCATTAATAGGAAGGGGCTACCTGACAGCAACACTGATAATAACACTTCCACAAGCAAACTAACATCAACATGCCAAGGATACTTCACAAAACATACTGCATTATCTAAATGCCAGATTGTCCTATCTAAAATAGAGTGCCTACAGTTTGAAAAGAGACATAAGTGGGTCTGATATCACTCACCTAGTTACATAATTTTAGTTCACCATTTCACTAAACAGGCTTATAAAAAATGTAATGTTGTAAGAAGACAACCCTGTACAAACTATCTCTGAAACTTAGATCATGTTGATTTGATCCAATTTATTAAAATTTTTACAGAAAATAATTTTCAAAGATAAAGGCAAAATTAACATTCAGTCTCTTGCTCATATTCAACAGAGATCATGGTCATATAAGCATATTTACCAAGTTTGCTCAAAATCCTTTAAAAAATACAATCTTCAGAGTTGCAAAAATTCATCTAATCAGATTCAAGGTCAGCTCATAAATATGCATAAAACTTGCTAATACTAAAATTCTTCCAACATCATAACAATATCTGCCCATTTACCAAGTGAAATTAAAATCAGATCAGAAATATTGTTTCTCAAGTGTCAAGAACAGGAATACTCACCTCATTAATATGCATAGATCTCATAATAAAATTCAATGGATGATACAAGTACACCTTTTACAAGTTTTACAAAATATCATTAGAAATAAAGTTATTGAAGTATTGGCAAGCTCACCTCATTATTATGCATGGGTCTTGCTCAAATAGCAAGAGTCCCTCAAAAGGAACGGACACACTGGTGAATGAAAAGAATTTCCATGAATTCAGTAAGACCACTTCTTACTTTCAACTGCAGAGTACTGAATCATCACTGATATTCTTCAGCAATAACCAGATTTTAAATTAGCTGCTGTTGTGGACATACTGAATGTCAGACTGACACCATTTGGGACAAAGAAGACATCATCAGAAGTCTTTTGGTGAAAACCCAATGTCATAATGATCATCCATTCAGTTAGATGAGTAACAGGAAGATTTTCAAGACAGCCATTATGGCAGCCTAATTGGATATAAAACTCTGGTACTGTAAGTCTACTGCTGTAAACACCATGTTGATACAGCCATTCATTTGGGAGAAGATAATATTTCCAAGATAGACATCATGGTTGCCATATTTAGGTTTAGTCATTTTCATTCAAAACCAAGTAGACAACATAATAATTCTTCTGTTGAAAAACCCATATCAAAATGACTTACAATTAAGAGGAGTAGCAAAAACTAGGTTTTCAAAATGGGCACATACAGGATGTCAGATCATCACCATTTTAATTTATGATCAATATTGTAAAAAGGCCTTTAGTGAAACCACATGCTGATGTGACCATTCAGAAGAAGTGGCAAGATTTTCAACTTACCACTGCGGCAGCCATATTAGACCTCATATTGTCACCATTTGCATTTAGAACCAAGCAGATGTCAGAAGTCTTCTTTTGAAAACTGACTTTTCAAGTGTAGTAGTCATAACATAATTTTCATGATGGCAAACTGTGGCAGATGTATTGGACCTCAGATCAATACAATTTTCATTTACAACAATAAAAAGTCTTCTGGTGACACACCTCATGTCAGTATATCTTTCCATTTAGCAGGAGTAGTGATAACAAGAATTTCAAAATGGTTGCTATGGTGGTATACTGGACTCGAGATTGTCATCATTTTCATTAAGACCAACTTTATATCATAAGAAGTCTTTAGCGAAAACCTCATATTGATATGACTATCCCATCAGGAGGATAAGCAATAAAAAAATATTCACGAAGGCCACTGTGTGAAGTCATATTGGATGTCAGATCGGCACCATTTTCATCTAGAACCAAGAGGACATCATAAGAAGTCTTTTGGTAAAAACAACATATCAATACAACTTTCTGTTCAGGAGAGGTTGTGACGCGATTTTCAAGCTGGCTGCCATGGTGGCCATACTATACACCAGATCAACACCAGGTATCATAAGAAGTCTTTTAGTGGAAACCCCTTGATGAGAAGACCATCCATTCAGGAGAAGCAAGATGGCCACTGTGTTTGCCGTATTGGATGTTGGAGCAGCACCTTGTTCATTTAGGACCAACCATACCAGAGGATGAATGGTCCAAGTAGTTTAGGAAAAGTAGTGATAACAAACTTGTGCTAACAGACAGACTGATTTAGGACAACTGATTAAAGACCATCCATAAAAAGTGTACATATTTGAGAAACAGACTGATGAAGGACAATGGATGAAAGACCACCCATAAGAATTGTACATATATAAAAGCCTGCATGATGCTTTAAGTAAAGTTTAATTAAAATGAGTTAGAAATACTGATTCTTAATTGATAATAAGCCAATCAGATCAACTCATTAGTATCCATGGATCTTGCTCATTATCAAACTTGTCTGAGATCTTGGTATCAACCCATATGATCTGAATTAGGGCTTCCTCATTTAATACTGCCACTAGAACAAACAATTTAATTTAGTTTCCACAAGCACACTAAAATCTGTCAAAGTCCAAAGTATTTGACTTAATATTTAAATTGACCTCTTAGAGAAGCAGTTGTAAAACTGAGATTACTCAACCATCCACTGTGAGCAGTAAGTTTCAGAATCCAGCCTAAATGTGTTCAAAACAAAATCACATGATTATTATCTGGAGAGGCAGTTTTAATTGTAAATATTGAAATACATGCACTTCAAAACACTTTGTGCTTGTATACTTAAAGTAACTGGTTATGCTTTACTATTTTCATTCATCTTTTTGTATTTACAATAATAGTTTGTTCATTCTGAGGGCCTCAGGTGAGAAAAGTACATCTAACCCCAAACTTGTGCAACAGTTGTGTTCCGAAGTGGTTGCATAACTTGAAATCGCAATACTCAAAATTTTTTGTACAACTGCATTTTGATTTTCAGTGAAAAATACATAATTCAATTAATTCTAACACCATTTTAGCCATTTACAAATACTAATTTTTTCATCTTAGACAAATAATTTCATTAATTTTTAGTCTTCACTGCAAAAATTTAAATTAAAAATAATTCGTATGAAATCGTATTAACTCAAAATTTACATGTTGTAGTGTCATAAGTTTGCAGATGCCTGAATGTTAGGCACAAAAAATAAGCGTGTTTCCTACTGCACTGGTTTTAAAATTAGGGTAGGTAGGTAAGTTGTTTTTTAAAACATTGTATATATTATAATGATTAGTATATATAATGTACTAAGTGCTTAAAGCACTGAGCAAAACTGGCTCAATTAGATGCACAAATCAATTTCGGGAATTTATCATCTTTTTTTTTTTAAACCCTAGAGGAAAAAGGTGCTAGGGTCAGCAACTAAAAACAGGGATGGACGACAACCGAAAACATGCGTATGCATTTTTGCCTTATAACTAAGTTACCTGCATTAAATAAAGTATTTATTATTATTATTATTATTATTATTATTATTATTATTATTATGATTATGAGATCTGTGCAAGTGCTCTCCTGCACCTGTGGAAAGGAAGTTTCAAAAAAGGTATAAAATGAATTGGTCTTCTGTTATCAAATGTAAGAAACTAACAAAATTTAAATTGGCTGTTATAGTGACAGTTTATTAAATATATTTACTTCTTTATAATTATCATAATATAATCTAAACAAACAGAATTAATTCTACACTGGTTCTCATCTTTGTACACTTCATATCTAAATACCAGAGTAACATGTCATTCTGCAATGGCTCTTGTCTTTATAAACAGCTTTATAGACACCATGTTTTAACTCTTAGCATCATGCCAGCCATTTAATGTTTTCTTTCTCTGACAAGTCAAATTGATTCAACAGCTACTTAGTTTTATGGTAGTTGTTTATCTGCAGCAAAACTTCATCAAATGCTACACATTCATATTCAACTTACCACTATTCAAAAAAACACCAGTCACCAGCATCACTATACAGTGAAAATCCATGTGTGTGAAATGTTATATGATTTGTATAGCGTAAGTATGGCTGGCACAGTAAAGTCAGTGATTTAGTACTTCTACAGTGCATGGAATCTAGGTTACAGTGATCTAATTGTGAAATGAATTATGAACAGGTGTAGATTTAACACTGATATGATACAAAAGTGCTGCTATTAATGCACAAAACTACATGTAGGTAACTATGACCCACTGTCATGATAATCATGTTTACCATTTTTATTCCCTAATTTACTGATTTGGGGGGTTGCATTATGTACATACATGGTCATCATGCACCGGTACACCTGGTAATTACATGTAGGCATCTCTGCCAATTTCCAGGAAATAATGGAACTGCATTAAACAAAAGCCCATTTAAGGTTCAGAAACAAAATCTAGTTTGTCAATGGCTGCAACAAGTGTCTATTGAAAGCATTACTTACTGCATGTTTTTCAAAATGTCAACAAATGTCAATTCTTCACATTTATTATAGCAAGTCAAAGACTTAAACAACCATTACTTTGCACAGATCTTTGCTTGTGATTTTGTTTATATCACTACCAACTTAGGAATCCACTATTCAATTTCATTTGGAGGGGGTATGTTAGAAAAAAAAATCCTACTCCAAAATGCTTCAATAAACACTCTAGCCATGAACTGTAGAAAAACAGAACTAGTTATATCCTTCATATTAGCTGACTCAAAAATTATCTTGGGGTAAAAGAAAAAAAATATATCAAGATTAAATGGTTTGGTCCAGTTCATTTTCGGGGTTGTGGGTGGGTCTGGGATTGCCTTTTGAGTAAGGATATAATTTTTGCTTTTCTTACAATTTGTTTCAAACTATCATAAAGGTTATAACTGGTTATATTTTTTGATTACTCAAATCTAGAATGTTTTTTTTCAATTAATCAAAATCGGAATATTTTTTTCAATTACTCTAAGCCAGAATATGTTTTTCAAGCCATATGAGGGTTGGAAATATTTTCCAAAGAATCCCAAGTCTCCTCCTCCCACTCTCAAAAATTAAATGGTTGGTCTCTTAACCCCAATAATGATATCCATAAAGCTCAATTAACATGACTCTTGTTCTCAAATATCTCCTGTTGCTGATGTTTGAATTACAAAGCTGCTGGGAGAAACACCTGTTCCAACCATTAAGGGTAGTACTGTCCATGTGACAGCTGTACCAGGCAAATATCAACCAATAAAACCACATATCAACATGTTAACTCATTAACCCCTGGCACTGCGTTTACATGGCAGGAGGTAGTAGCCTACTTCCGAGCTCTGTAGCGTCAAGGTCATGTATGATACACTAAAGTGGGTGGTATTATAGAAAGTTAGACGGATGTAGCTCTACAATGATGCCAAATAATCTGGACGTTCTAGCTGTACTACAAAACACAGAGGGAAAAATGTAACTTTTTGGACCCAATTTTTTTCCACCCAAAATTCAACCGTGGTTGGAATCTGATTTTGTGTCGGAATTTAGACTTTTTGGCCTCAGATCTAAGGCAGACTGGTCTGATCTGCACACAGACAGGTGAACCTTCACAAAAAGTAGGATAAGACGGGCATTTAGAATAAAAAGTGCTCTCGATACGAAAATGATAAGTCCGTTATGCAAAAAAGAAAAAGAAGTCCAACTTTTACCCTTCTGCTCATGCGCGAGCAAAACAGCCAATGAAAAATGATGTTTCTAACATAACTAGGCATTAGGTTAACCAGAAATCTCTTGGTAGTCGATGTATTAGGATGCATTCAGAAATAGCCCCCAAAATGTGTTTCCTACTCACAGTGACATTTCAGGCGAAAACGATAAAAACCTCCAGGGGTTAATGAGTTAAGCAGCTCCACAATCAACTCTTAAAATGCAACAGTGCTTGGGATGCTGACCACAAAGGGCAGGTGTCACACCATTATATCATGACCCTAGCAATAAGGCTCGAAACAAATACTGGCACAACAAGGACAGAATTTATGTTAAAATTTTGAACAAAGGACATGTTACTCTTCAAATATCACTGCTCGAGGGATGCAGGCCATAATAGATAAGTGTCACACTGTCATACCATGTCCCCTGACAAGAAACCCAAAAATAAATACTGTGACAAAGGAAACTGAAGTCTCTAAAAATTTAGACAAAGAGAAAAGAAAATGTGAATATGGATTAATGTTGTTAAACTCATCGGCATTCAAATCTACATCCTAATAAGTAACTTCTCTAACTTTGGGCAATTGATAATTTGCCACAGCGAGAGTCCATCTAAAATTTACATCTACTCAAATGCAGATTAGATGTGCATAATAGAAGTTAATGTTCTAATCACAGACCTGCCAACCCTAACAAGACCCTCTTAGAAAGGCTGTTGATTTTTTTCCATAAGTAAGACCAGTTTTCAGTAACATGTAACAAAATATCAAGTCCTGGTACTCTCAAGTTAGAAAACATGCATTTAAAGTCCAGAAGTGTGATTCAAGACTGATGCAGCAACAGTAAACATTGCGTTAAACTAAACAGTTTGTCAAGTAATATTACAGTAAAAACTGTCTTGAGCGACCTCTGCAATGAGCGACCACCTGTCACATACAACCACGACCACAATCGTAATGCACGGATCGATTTTATTATATAAACGCTCTGCTATGAGCGACCACCTGCTGAACGCGACCAGCGACCTCGATATCTTGGCAAAATGTGCATTTCAACACTGCTATGAACGACCGCATCGCAAAAAACGAGGATAAACTCCACCAACCTTTGTTTAATCCCTGTAAGAAAGACCGCTCATACCGTTCCAAATATAAAAAAAAAGATATATAAAAAAAATAGGCTGGCTACCGATCTCTGATTTTTTTTTTTGTTTGTTTGCTAGGCTTGTAGTGTTTTATAGTTTCTGTCGTAAACCAGACTAAAGTATATGGAGATTATTTCCTAGTCTGGTTCCCTGCTTCGTGTGCTCCTTGTGTTGTTCTCCGTTATTCGTATAGGGGTGAGGAAATCAGAAAGCATACAGAGCAAGGAACCAGACTAATTATTCCCGTATTTAACCTGCTTCCCGGCCTTTGTAGGATCTGGCATCCCTGTGATGACTGTATTGCGAGAACTGACAGACACCAGTGACCTTTATGTAATCAATTATTATAACGACCGCTTGATTAATATCGATTGTTCTGATCAAAAACAAATATCAAAAGAATATTTAAAAAAAGGATTGTTGCTACCGGTGATAGATGCTACAGACTGTAGTACAGTCCGTAAACCAGGCTAATGTACATGTCATGAAATGCCATTGAAGTGTCAAAGTTGATGTAGTGGTCGTGTATTTTGTTTGTCTTGAGTTAATCGGTATTGCCGGGAGTGAATAAGGCCATTGTCTATTAAACCAGCAAGAGAGAATCATTTGCAGGGTTCGATTGATAGTGCTCAAGACTTGTGCCGTTTGTTCCCCCCCCCCCATGTTAAGTGATGACATCCCAATCACAAAGCTGTCGTCTATTCAAGTTGGTGCGACCAGGTTACACACTTTGCTTATAGAGTTAATCTCTGTATGTTATCTTTGAATGAAGCCATTGACTTTTGTCACTGAGTAAATGGTCCTGTTTCTGGATGAGATAATTGTTTCTTTTTATTTCATTAATTGTTAGATATGCAATGCACATGTATAGATTTTTCATATTTTCCCACAGCCACCGTCTTTACGTTCGATGTTACAACTGAGCACTAATAATTTTAACACCTAGAATTTTAATAACAATGGACGAACCTCCAACTAAAAAGAGACAAATTTTAAGGCTGGAGAAAATAATTGTAACTGAAAGAAGTGAAAAAGTGCAGACCACTTGCAAAAAAGCGGTTTAAACGTTGGTAAAACAAATTTAGGTTGTTATAAAGGAAAACGAGTAATTCAGAAACGATTTCATATGCTAAAATATGTGATCTTCAAATGTAAATGTGATTTCTTGTTTAATGATAGAAGTATATCTTTATTACAATATAATTTTGTTTTTAGATGAATGCATACAATATTTTAGGAACAACTATTAATAAAGAATAGAATATATGTACAGTGATTGTGGTTATTTTTCTTGAAATTGTTCTGAAACTGGACCTTTGAAACTTAACTGGTCTTTTTGTACAAACCTGCTATGAAAGACCACCTGTCTTGAGAGACCGCTTTTTGTTGGCAGAAGGGGCGGTCTCTCATAACAGGTTTTACTGTATTACTTAACTGACTGACAATAGCTATTGAGAATTGTTTGAAGGCTGCAGTGGGTGAGCCCATTGTGCTAATTTGCATTGGTAGGATCAGGAAGTGGAACAACCCATTTTAGGTAATCAACAAGATCCGATACTTGTAGAAGAACAAGAGTTATTACATATCATTGCCGTGAATGAGAATATTTAAGCCACATGTATAAGATTTTTGACAAGTTCATGAACAGTGTCAATGTTCCTTTGAAGTCAGATTATACTGCATATATAGAATGTAAAGCATGATCATTTCATTTGTTGGAGTAGTGTTCAAGTGTAATTCATTTTTGAAGCTGATATAGGAAGCAATTAGCTATCAATAAAGCCCAACAAAAATAAATTTCAGAACTCTTGTTTGATGGAGTTTTACGCTGTGAAGCATGCCAGCGAAAAAGATAAGGAGGGGGGTTGCTATTAATTCTTTGCACATACTGCAAACTACACATCGACATACATCAACTCAGTTCTGACCAGGATTCACTCAGGGAATCCAGCAGAGAAGTTTGAACACCAGGACCATCCAGTCTCTAGTGAGTGTAGTGATGAAGACTAATGACACTTGCATGACTTTGAACCCTATTGAATTTATGTTCAAATTGTAGCTATTGCAATGTTGTGTGACAATATTAAAAAAGGGGAAATTTTGGACGTGTGGAAATTGGAGTCTGGGCTTGTGGAATTTCAATCAGGGCTTGTGAGTTTATTTAAGACACCAGCCAGAGGCCATGTGTCTGAAAAAAAAACAAATTTTTTTTTGAGCAGTGGCTTATCTAATTTGGGCAGCCTTTGGAATTTAAGATGAGCTTGCTGTATCAATGAAGGTCATGTTTCAATCAATGAATGCCAAGTTCATTTAGAAGCTGGTGACAGTAAGTGGGGTAGTGACTTTTGCTTCCTTGTCAAGTGATCCATTCAGTGGCTGAAGTATTATCTGTACTACGATGTAATAATTATCATTTAGCTGTATTCACTCTACAGCTATCATTTAAGATAAAATCAAGAAGGAAAAGAAATATGAACAATGCAGACCAAAACATGACACTGGAGTCATAAATAATACATTTGTAGCTGTTGATGTATATTAATTTCCTTATAAAGTTAATTGTTTGACAAAGAACATACCTTTTAATGGAATAGAGTGATGCCTGGCCTTGGCTATATTTAATAGTATGATTGGACAGAATATTTGGTGTAAAGTTTATGTGCATCACCATCCTGATGTTTGTTTGTTCTGTGGGTTTCAGTGCTACATTTCAGCACATGATAGGCTATACATGGTGACCTGTATATTTAATGGAGGAAGAACCACCATCCCACAAGAAGCTACAGGCAAGCTTTCTCGCATACCTAATGCTTAAACTTGTGTAGACGGCAGTGAGATGTGTGAGATACTAACAAAGGCAAGCACCTTAGACCACATGGCCACCTGGGGCCCTTGCATTATCAGTTCAATTACAATGTATCAGCAAGATAACAATCAAATATGACAGTGTACTTGGCATTTCCTTGCCATTTGTAAAGATAGAAAACCTTTGAATGATTCCTTCTACAGAAAGACAGAAAAGAATTTGACCAAATCTGACAAACATTTTTCCTGAAGACTGTTCAAATTCTTATATATGATGCTGATCTGCCATCAGATTTTGCTGCCATTACTGTTAATAGAAAAATAAATTAAAAATCTCAGAAACAGCTGAGTGAAATTTGTCAGATTTCAACAAAATTGTATTTATTCTACACCAGATATGGCTATTTCTACAAAAAATGGAAAATTCTTTAAATGCCTTAAGTGTTTAACTGCATTTGACCAAATTTTATAGAAAGTTTTCAGGCATGAATAGCTTTTAAGTTTGTGCAGATGAGATCAATCTATCATATGACTCCAGTTACTAAATATAAAAATAATTTTTATTTTTCATAACATCTTATAAATAACAGCATATCAGAATTTGACCCAGATTTCGTATGCAAAACTACTCTTGCATTCAGCCATCTGGCAGATGTCAGCTTGTTGAGCAGAGTTTCACTTGGACTTTTTGTTACGTTAATGTGACTCGTACAAGAAAACAAATGTTGGCTGAAGAGAGAAACAAACAAACCCCTGCAATATTATAGTATTGCCTCGTGGTCAGTGTGGAATGCAAGCTTGTTCTGACATCAATTTTGGCTGGCTAAGAAGGTGTCACATGCAGATCAGTGCAGAATCAAATTGTTAAATGTGCATTTCTTGTACACACCAGTATTGCTCATGCTTGTGTGCATGTTTATGAGTCTGTGTGATATGTGTTGCATTAAAAAATTTCAACAAGTCTTGTGTAGCTTGTTTGATGGTGGGATTTGATTCACAAGATCATTTTTGAGAGAAGTTTGATTAAAATTTGTTCATTGCAAGGCAGTGGGCATGTGGGACTTGCTTCATTTAGATATTTTTTCAGTTGACATGTAAGGATAGGTTGGAACATGTGATAATATAAACATATCCAGCTAGGGTATGCAACAGAGGATGAAAAATGTAACTGTGATGACCTGGGCATGAAAAGTATGTCACTGTCTCCACTCGACAGCAAGAAGTAGTCGTTCTGAAACAGATATGATATAAGCTCACCTATACACTTGTAGTAGAGGAGAGATATGCTACCCAAGACATTGATGTTTGCATAGATAAAAGCAGATTCACATGTACATGTACATCAACAAGGAATCTGAACCATTTTTCCAGTTGGAAGGGGCCTGAGTTTATAGACAAGCAAGTTTCCAATATATGATCAAAGTGACATGCATGTTTTTAAGTGTAGAAAAAATAATATACGGGAATGGAGTCTGTTGTGTTTGATTGGATATAAATAGATGTTCGTAGTATAATATCTTTTCTTCAGGTTACACTTTTACTTGTTTCTGTTCTAGTATTTATGCAACTTGTGTAATTTGACATAATTTTAAATGTGACCTTGATCACCGTAATGAAAATAAAGAACTGTTTGTTCTGTTTCAAAAGCTTTCTTTAAATGAAATGTATGCAGAAATCATGGTTGGTCAAATATATGGTAACCATTTATTATGAAATGCAGTGTTATTGGTCATCCTTATGGTTCCATAAAAATCAGTTTTGTTTGTAACTATGTCATCATTTCTCTAATCTAAGAATGACATCTAGGAAGTGTTAATTTAAATCGATAGATTTCATAAATTTGATCTTGAGAGTTGGCTTCAAAGTTCGTATAAATTTGTAACATAAATTAATCGCATATTAAGGGCACTGAAAACAAAATGAATTTTTTACGATACTGTTAATTCTGTTCATATTTATAAGAAACAGGAAGTTTTGAACATGAATCAGAGTCTGATGGCAAATATTGCAGTAATAATTAATACAAATTTAAGTTTTGTCAGTTAAATGAAAACAGAAGAGTTGTGTATCTCAGGCACACAAAAAAATGTTTCCTGTTGCATTGGTTAAAATTAGGTTAGGGAGGTTGTTTTATATATATATATATATATATATATATATATATATATTATGATTAGTATATATAATGTATATAATGTAGTAAGCGCTTCAGGTACTGGCTCAATAAAATGCACATAGCAATTTTGGGGATTTTTTTTTCTGACCCTGGGAGGGAAAAGTGCTAGCATCAGCAACAATAAACAGAGCCAGTTGGCAGAACAGAAATGCACATACTTTTTTGCCTCATAGATATATATTTCTGCAACAATTTTGTTTTAAAAAATCCACAAGCAGTTTTAGTGACTTTCACAGGATCACTGCCTGGTGACCACTGATGATTACATTGTGAAGTTCCATAATAAGTTTCATCTTGAACAGGCTTTCAGTAGTTTTCTTGTTGAGATTTTCCCTTGAGTCATCCAGTATTTTTCTGAAGAATGGAAAATATCCTCCTCATATTAGTTCTGGAATGTGGAAATGACAACTTTTGATCCAGCCTCAGATAAAGCCTTTAATGTGGGCTTGTTTGTTATAGAAGAAACATTGCATTTTTGTGATGGCATCTGCATATGCCTGGTGATTTCCTTTTCTTGTGTATAATATCTCAAAATCCACATTGCATGAAACACACAATGCAAGCTCAGGGCCTTTGCTACTCACTTTAACTGGCATAAACTGATTTCCAAGCACTGTTGAACTTGTAATATTTTCTTAGGCATTTATTGTTTCCGTTGGGAGAAAGCATATATTTTGGCATTTTAACATGAATTGACCAAACAAAAAGAAGAGAGATCTTCATATATTCTACTTAAAACATCTTGAAAAACACAATAACAATAAACAATTATAAAAAAATTAAAATACTTGCACAAGTGTTTATGCCAAAATCATTGTTTGGCTCTTCACAAGCTGATTAAAATCATAACTCCAAGCTGATTAAAATCATAACTCCACTGTCCCATGTAAAATGTGGATACACCATGTGAAAAAAACAAAAAATCATCATAATTTTCAACAGTGGTAAATTTCATCTAGAGAAAGAGTGTGCAGTAGATGGCTTTTAAAATGATATATTTGTCATACTGCCAGTAGAATCACATGTATGTGCATGTTTTGGTAAGATTACAATGCATTAGTAATTATATCAGCATTTACCTTGTGCAGTGTACTAGGAATGGAGGTGTGTGTATTACCAGTGGATTGGACAAAGTATTTTTTTTTACACTATAATGGTACTTCAGTCAGTCCATTAGTAAAGAATGTATGGAAATTGTTGAATAATCTTGTTATTAATTTAATGACCAACTAATTCCAATAATAATATTTTTTAAAAACTAATTTAAGATATTACAAAAGTGATTGTATTTATGAACCTTTAATGACATGTTTGACACGTGTCACAAAAGGAATGTTGTGAAAAATATTCAGGCCAAATCCAACAGTTGGAAAACTTCAGATCAAAAAAAAAGAAGAAAAATATTACGTTTTTCAGTTATTTGATAGCATGTGTAGTCCTTTATATTACAGAGAATCCTTTTATTAGTGTTTAGATGACAATGTATGCAACATTTAACACATGCACATAACAATTCATCTGCTCTAAGGTACTAACTTGTTAATTTGGGGTTTAGTGTGATTTTTATTTGTTTGAACTGTGATATTTTTGTTTCTTTTACCTCATGGTAATTTATTTTTTTAAAGTAATAGTCATTTGTAAAGAATATGTTTACATAGCTAACCTTAGTCCATAATTGTATGTTGTAAACATGTTTATGTAACAAGAGATCAAGGTCAGTCTTGTTTACATTTAGACAAAGTTTTTCTGTTGGAAAGTCTTTACATTCTGTTACTGTATAATCAACTGAAAATCAGTACATGTAGGGACATAGTAAACCAGTAATTCATTTCTGTTGGAAAATCTGCCTGCTGGAATCCTTTTACAGTTGTGTTCAAATATATTTTTACAGGAATTATTTATTCAGATTATTCATCGGAATTACTAAGTGCTCATTAACTTAAGATTAACACATTTTGGAATTATTGTGAACTCAAAGACATTTTGGATTGCATCATTGTGGTACAACAGAACAATTCAAGACTATTGGAATTTATCTGGAAGATTCTATACTTTTGGACTTGTGGTTGGACATTTAGAATTTTTTGAAATTTAATTCACAATGCAGTGTCTCTAAAATTTTCACTTCTTAATGGAGAGAAATGAATTGTTGAGTTTACTAAACTTTGTGGTTTTGCTTCTTTCTGGTATATAATTTATCATAGTGCCCAATTCTTAAATACTTGTATTGTAATTTTGATAATTTTGTTTTTAAAAGATAACTTGTTTGTGTGTAAATCATTTAGAACATAAAATTGTTATTCTCCTTCAGATGTCGGACAGGCTCATTCGATAAACCTGATTGGAGATCTTCTATGATCTCTTTCTAAATTAAGCATAAGAGTTTGAAACAGTGGCATTTATCGTGTACCATAGATGGGAGAAGCACAGTGTTTTGCCTTTTTCAGAGATCTTACGAATGTAAGGATGGTGTGATTATTTTTCTGCCAGATTTCCAGCATAATTTGCAAGATAATTAAACAATTGATACCTAGAACTGTAAATTAAATATTCACATGAGTATTTTGATAGAATTTTGAGAATTAGTTTTTTTTCATTACCCATTAACAAGGTAATTTCTGTCAAGCTACTGTTGACAAACTGATCGCCTGTAGCATCCCAGGTTGCTAACAAAATTTGTTTTCATTGTTTATATGCTTATTAGCAAAACTGATTTACAGTTATGTTTCCATAATAGATAATATCATGAAATGAATTCAAGATTCATTTCTATAGCCAAATTTGCTGGTAACTACAGACAAGAATTCTGTTGTTATATTGGGTGTGATTGTTAAGAACAAAAGAATAAGGATGTTATCATGTTTTATGCTTGTCTGATCTGAAGAAGAAATGTCAGACCAGAGGTACTAGCAGTACGTAAGTGAAATGCTATCTCTGTTGGTTTTGTTTTTACTAGGAAAAAAGTTTGGTGTTGATGTAAAGGTTGTATTTTGTGAAACATTAATAACTGATGTCCATAAAAATAAATTAATTCAGAACTTGTAATTGGGACAGGTTCAGGATTCCTTAAAACATAACTGCAATCATTCTCATTGCTGCTTGCATTTTCATGTATCTAAAGTCATTTGTAACCACTTCACTTGTGTATCTCAGCATTTCTTTTGCAGATGCCACTCCAGCAGAAAGGGAAGAGCTGTTTATTCAGAAAATCCGGCAGTGTTGTGTGCTTTTCGACTTTGTGCAAGATCCTCTCAGTGATCTAAAATGGAAAGAAGTGAAAAGGGCAGCTTTGAATGAGATGGTTGAATTTGTCACACAGAACAGGGGAGTTATTACAGATGCAATTTATTCAGAGGCAATTCACATGGTAAGTGCACTCTTTTTGTCCAGGTTCACCAACTGAATTACCTCGCCATGAATCTTCCAAATTAGGAATGAAATACAATCTGGTCTTATCTATCCAACATTTAATTTTGTCTTGCCTGTGAATGGCAAGATATAGGTACCACTTTTTGGGTACCAGCAGTAGTATCTTTATAAATAATGTTAAAGTGCAATGTGTTACATTGCCATTGACTTCAAGGCATTGGCACTGGCAGAGAGGTGGATGATGCAGTCCATAGGCCAACATCTTCGTCTTATAAAGTGGGGTCAAGATGGGGGAGGGGATAGACCTTCCCTTAAACACCCCAGGGTGGTTGAGAATTGCACCCACCCTCCTGTTGATTCCTCCGCTAGGGACAGCCCCTTCATTGCGTGAGAGAAGATATGGGTCAAGTTCCTGCTTAACCCTAAGTCTACCCCTGCAAGGAGAGAGACATTGTATAGTCCTGTCAGCCAGGAGTCATAGCATTATGATGACGTCCTATCAGGCAATGTAGAATCTCTTTGAGTTTGATGCAGAACAAGGCGAGGTGGCATCTCCTCTCGGCTGTCAGCCAAAGTGGCAGAGGAGGAAGAGATCTTATGTTTTGATAAAGCTGTTAATGAGTTTTGCAATCTTTTCTAATCTGAATTTTCTAACATGTGATCTATTCTCAAATTCTGGAATTTTCATATACATGTACAGTACTGATTATATTATAGATTGTACTACACCAGTGTTAGTTGTCAATATACAGGTGTATTTCAGACAGTTTGTCTTCATTTAATTAAAATTTCCATTGTTCATTTTCTCTCATTGTAAATCCTTCTCGCTGACAATGGGTCACCTTACAGATTTCACTTGTATGCAAAATTTGAATTTTATTTCATGCACCCACCCCATGCCAAATACTTACCTCAACAGCTGTTTATGTATTAGTATCCAAGTATGTCAAGATAAACAGGCAGAACTGTATTATGAAAACAACATTTTTTCAAAATTGGCAACAAGTTTTTTTTAAAGCCATCACCATCCCTGCTGTGGTATCTTATTTGTTCTAAATGAAAATGATGCCAGTCTAACAGCCAATATGTTCACCACAGCAGCTAATTTGAAATTCATCTTGTTGCTGCAGAATATCAGAGATGGATTCAACATGCATCAAGTAAAGGGAAGAAACGGTCCTCTTTTGAAATCCTGGAAATTCTTTTTGGCAATTAGAGGTTCAGTACCTAAAATGGACTTTTGTTATTACATTGGCTTGATATTTCTTGATTCTGGCCCAAAAGGAAGGACCTCTTCCAGATAGTAATTGGAAGCCTGGAATAGACATAGTCCTGGTCTGATACCTTTGTCTCTTCTTTCATTTGGAATATTATCTTCATCCTTGGACTTTGTGTGGTATTCTGCATGTCAGTGGGTGCTCATGAATCGTGTTCATTCATCCATCGTTTGTGAAGATCCATTGATTGGTATAAAATTTCTGTGTTGTAGTTGACCATTCTCCCTAGTCCTTGGTTTATTTATATTTATTGGTGTCCCTGTTTGTGAGTTTGTTGATTTTTGTGCATCTAGATAAGTGGTGTTTCCATAATTTTTTCACCGTTAAGGTAGGTAGTATCATCTACAGTTTTATCCCCTTAATTGGTCCAGGTGTTAAGGTAGTTATCATCCACAATTGTCCTTGGTTTCAGCAGACTATTGGATTAGTACATGATTTGTTTTGTTAGATTTTATGGAGACAATATATTTAAAAAACCGGAATAAATAAATTTACATTGTAAAATAAAGAAATACATGACTAAAACAAATGCTTCATTCAATAAAATTCAAAGCAAGGAAATCTTTTTTTTTCTTCAGTTTGCAATCAATCTTTTCCGTTCATTACCTCCTCCATCGAATCCCAGCGGTGCAGAATTTGATCCTGAGGAGGATGAACCCACCCTCGAGGCAGCCTGGCCACACCTACAGGTTGGTGCATTAAGAGACTTGAGTACCTAAGCATCTTTTTAGTGATCAGCCCTCAGACAATACACATAGGAGTTCTATTTTAACATGCTTGTGCAGAAAAGAAAATATGTGTTTCCGGTCGGCTGACCATCCATTTTTCATTGGCCAACCTTAGCACTTTTTTTCCCGCATTAAAATATCTTTTCCAGAAATTGATTTGTGTATCTAATTGAGTAGCTTTAACCCAGTACTTGAAGTGCTTAGTACATTATCATGTGTGTGCATATGTGTGTGTTTATATTTATGCTTGCAAATGGGATGTGATGGATACATGAATTTTCTAACATGTGACCTATACTCAAATTCATGGATTTTTGACATGTATATTAATGTATTACAGATTATATTAATTGGAGGTAACACTAATGAACCGTATTTATCCGCGTATAAACCCATTCATGTATAAGCTGACCCCCCCAAAACTGAAATGGTATAAACAGTAAAATGGGCATGACCCACTTATAAGCCGACCCACAAGTCTGAGGCGACATCACAAGATGGAAGCAGTAAGTTCTAAATGCATTTATTTAAGCAAACAAGTAATAGCAAAAATTACACGTATACCTCTTTCGGGATTGGCATGTATGATTATTACAAAGAAATGGTATAAATTTGTTTGAAAAGTCTAGAAATTTATTTAATTGTCTGTTTTCTTATTGTTTTTGCCTAATTCAGATTTGTGTTTAACTTGATTGGACAATGACAAGAATTGAGCATTCATGGGTTGCTGCAACACTACCTCTCCATTTTGACTCAATTATTGTTTGTTTATTGACATTTTATACCAGTGCACCAGTAATTACATTTTTATTTTGCCTTGAAATTATAAGTACCTAACTCATTAAAATGTGCTCCCAGTATGATAACAACAAACAAGAATAGGGTTTGATTCAATGCTCGCAATTAGGGTAGTGAGCATATTTAAATAATGGCGTGATCGCACATACATTTTAGGTTTGGGCACGCACTGAATGAAGTACATTCCACAGGATGAAGAACATCTCTTGGATTCAAATCATGGGCACCATTGCACTAAACTTTAATGACATCTCCAAAATACAATAATGAAGCAGTGTTTCCCTTTACACAGATTTGTGCATCAGATATGCATGCTGGAGAAAATTCATGCACCTGTTTTGTTGCTGTATGTTTTTTTACGCAAGGATTCACATAATGCGACTAGGTTTTATTTAATATTCAGTGCTTAGGATGAGGGATGGCATTGTGTATACTTAAGGCATAGGCATTGTTGTAACAGAGTAGATTCCCCATATCTCGCAAGCGCTCACACGATTTCCATCGAGCACAGCTAGATGTCGTCCAGACATTGAACCGCAATGCTTGTCAGACTAGAAAGTGATATGTGAAAATGGCATGCACTCAGAATCTCTAGCCAAGAAAGTGAACACAAAAGAGTAACTGTAGATCTAACTTTAATGAAAAATGGAGAAAATAATTTCCTTTACTGGAATACGGCACATCCATTGGGATTACTGGTGTGACTTCTGATCGAGTGATTGTGAAGACTGCAAAAGTGAATAATCCTTTCATGACAGGGTTTAAGAATTTTTTAAAATCTGCTCTTGTTTGCCACAAGATGTTTAGAGAACACATTGTCACCCAAGACATTCTTTCATAAGAAAGAAATCGGTAAGCTTGCAGAGAGAAATGCATTATTTGGATTACAAAGTCAGAGGGTCATTGCAGATTTTGTTGGTTTGTAACTTTAGTGCAATAAGAGAAAGATTTAAAAGTTTAAGTGTAACTTAGTAAAAAGAAGATGAATCATTAGTCTCTTTGATTTTTGGATAAATGTGTTCTAGGATGAAGTACAGTAAAACCAATGATAGTACACATTTTATGACAGGCAGTAAATTAACTGCCATTTGGTTCAAGAGATTTATTTGGGTTTTTGTATTGGCTTATATATGTTGTATGTAAAGTGTTGGCCTATAATATTGCTACAAAAAAATTATAAGGAGACTTAAAAATTACAACTTTAAACTTAAAGGAAAATGAGCTCATAAAATTATTCTTTGAATGGGCAATGCATTTGTTTGTTAATTGTACATATTGATTTATTTGTATTTTTTTTTTACGAGAGAGAGTGCAAGAGAGAGAATGTTGTGCAAGTTGCAGTTTCAATCTGAAAAAGTACAGGTCAGATGAAAATTTGTCAGTACATATTTTAACCCCACGTTTCATTTGACCCCCAGTTCTGACACCAAGGGGGGGGGGAGGAGTTTACCCTCAATTTTATACCCCTGGTGGATGCACTGATGAAGTTTCAGAAATAATGCTTAGAAAATTATGCTAATACTGTAAAAACTGAATTGTAGTTTGCTTTGATGTAAGCAACCTTACACCCCATTTTACAAAACTATGGTAATCGTGCTAATATTATGGAGTGAAAGCAGGGTTCGCACAGATTTGAAAAGTACTTGAATTTTCAACTGCTGGAATGAAAAGTGCTTATTTTTTTAAAATCCTCTTGAAAAGTGCTTATTTTTAATGTCAGTGGGGAAAAGTCCTTAAAAAGTGCTTGAAAATGAGCAAAAATCTTTAAAAAGTGCTTGAATTTTTAAGAAAATAAAAGACCAAAATTTAAAAAAAGAAAAAAGAAACCTAAGTGGAAAAATTGCTGAAGATGTCTGATCGACTATATGCCTTTTACTTTCTGTGGCTTGGTTGGTAACTAAGGAAAGGGAGATTACTCAAGATTTCCATTTAGCAGCATTGTGGGAATGGCAATATGGCGGTTTTCTGTTTCTTACATCGCACCTCATGGCCTTGGTTTCTACATGAAAATGCCGCCAGGGAAGTGTGTTTTTAATCGTGAATGGAAAGGCTTCAGTAAATGGGTCAAGGAGACCCAGGGCAGACATAAAGCTTTGTGTTGTGTGTGCAACAAAGTTATAGACATCGGGGCTATGGGTGAGAGTGCCCTTAAATCACACCGTAAAGGTGCACAGCACCGGAAAAGTGAAGCGTCAGTGTCAGCAATGAGTTTGGGTTATTTTGGAATAAAAACAGACAAAATCAAGACATATGCCAGAGACAATGACATTATATCTAAGACAGAGTCGCATTCTGATAAAATAATGACGGGATTGATGTTAACCCTACCCCCATCTGATGCAGCTTCAACCACACAGTCAACATCTGCAAATATTTCCAACTTCCTTTCCAAGAACGATGTTCTGAAGTCAGAAATTTTATGGACATTGCATACTGTGGTCACACATGCATCCTACAAATCAAATGAACATATTGCTGACGTTTTTCATGCTATGTTCCCAGACAGTGCCCTGGTTGCAGAGTTTTCGTATGCAGAAAGGAAAACATCTTACTTGTGTGTTTTTGGCATTGCGGAACACCTTAAAAAATTAATTCTATCAAGTGTCAGTGGTATGTTTGTGATTCTATTTAATGAATCCTTGAGCAAGAAAATGCAAGAAAAGCAGATGGACATACATGTCAGATTCTGGGGTGGTGGAACAAACCAGGTTGTGACCAGATACTTGGATCACAGTTTTTAGGTAAGTATATTGTTTATTATTGTTATTTTTATTTTATTTTTATTTTTAGTTTCTTTTAATTTTTTTCATCAGCTGTCAAGTTTAGAAGTATTGACTGTATTCACATTTTCCTTGGAATTACTAAAGATAGGTGAATAAAAAAAAAATAAACTAAATGAGCATAAATCATACATATATATATAATGAAGTGCATGAACTAAAAATAAATAAATTGACACTTTTATTACTTAGCATGGACCCAGGCAGTTCGTGAAGATTTATATGTATTTATCCTCTCTGATTGCAGGCCATGCTACAGATCATGACATAGTTGATCATTTCAGAGAAGAAACAATGAACCACTTGAATATCCACAACATGGTGCAGACAAGTACGGATGATCCCAGTGTGAATTTGAAAGTTTTAGACATCATCCAAAGCCAGATAAATACAGACTATGGCCATGATTTAATTAATATTGGCTCATGTGGACTGTATACTTTGCATAATGCATTTAATTCAGGTGCACTTGTTACAGAATGAGGAATTGCTTCACTTCTGCGCAGTCTGTACTATCTTT
Organism: Megalonaias nervosa; assembly: GCA_016617855.1. Classification (NCBI taxonomy): domain Eukaryota; kingdom Metazoa; phylum Mollusca; class Bivalvia; order Unionida; family Unionidae; genus Megalonaias; species Megalonaias nervosa. The sequence goes on from JAECUM010005310.1 coordinate 219,965, forward strand.
TTAAAGATTCACCTGCCAGGAGAGAAAATTACCGGAAATTGGGTGGCAGTACAATCCTGCCACTAAAATTTGTAGACCATACATGGTTAGAAAATGTACCCGTTTCCCAGCGAACATTGCAGGTGTGGGATTCAATTGAACTTTATGTCAAGAAGGTTCAGTCAAAAAGTTACCTAAACCTACCAACAAATCATTTTGATGTAGTAAGTCACGCAGTGAAGGACAAGCTAATCAGAGCAAAGCTTGAGTTTTTTTGTTTCATTGCAACCATATTGCAGCCTTTCCTGGCTAACTACCAAACAGATAAGCCCATGGTGCCTTTTATGGTGGATGACTTGACTACAGTCATCAAATGTGTGATGCAGAAAGTTGTCAAGCCTGAAGTTTTGGACCAGGCAACCACACCAGAAAAGTTGCGAAGGATAGACTTAGAGAAGACCAATCTTTTGACATACAAGAAGGTGGACATTAGTTTACTAGCTGAAGAAAAGTTGAGAAGTGCAACCACGAGTGAAAAGGAAGTAATGGAGTTCAGAATGGAATGTATGGCATTTGTGATTAAAGTGTTGAAAAAGATTACTGTGAAATCCCCAATCCCTTATTCTTTGGTCAGAAATATGGTATCTTTGTGTCCAAGGGAAATGGCCAGACATACAAATCTCAGCAGGGACAAATTTAGAAACTAGTGAAGTTGATTATTGCCAAAAAAAAGAATGTGCTTAATGGTGAAGTCATCCTGCAACAATATAATGACTTTCTTGACAGTATAATAGTTATTGGTACTGATAAGTTTGCAGGCTTTTATCCATACAAGGATAGACGAGACAATTTTTTGTGGAGCACATGTCAGATGCTAGGTATGGAAAGTTGCTGGAGATTGTTAAGCTCCTGTTGACCCTCTCCCATGGACAAGCACCAGTAGAGCATGGCTTTTCTGTGAACAAGGAAGTAGAGTGTGAAAATTTGAAGGGCAAAGTGTGGTTGCACAGAGGATCATATATGATTATGTTAGAAATGTGGGAGGAGTACTGAATGTTCCAATCATCAGTCAGCTTCTTATAAGTGCAGCTTCAGCAAGACAGAAGTATGAAACTTATTTAGAGAAGGAGAGGGAAAAGAAGCATTCTGAGTCTGGGCAGAGGAAAAGAAAGCATGTTCTTGATGACATTGAAGATCAGAAAAGAAGAAAAAAGCAGGCCAGATTATATTATGAAATATTTGTGAAGAAAGCAGATGAACTGTCTTTAAAAGCAGAAAAGACACTAAAGTGGCAACTTCTTGCACAGGCCAGTGCTAACAGAAAAGGAGCTGAGGAGAAACTTGGAATTTATGAAGGTCTTTGCAATAAGCTGGATGCCAAGTTCAAGGAGCTGAAGAGAAATTAAGTACAGAGGAAGAACTTGTTAATAAACTTTTTGTTAGTTTGACTTTTTGTTTATTGTACCTATGTTAGCGAACTTTATTGGGAGAGGAAAATGCAGTTACATGAGCCACAAGTCAGTCTGAAAGTTGTTGTTCCAAATGTAGATATCTATGGTGAGCTCAGATATAAGACTCCTTGAAAATCAAAATAAAGTCCTTGAATTTTATCATATTTTACCTGTATGAACCATGGAAAGGCAATTACACATCAAAGTATTGGTATAGTTGCCGATCAAAATTCCTTCTTAACCCAAACCAGTTTCAGGGTTTTAATGATTAACTGGCTTGTATTGCTGTTGGAAAACAAAAGACAAACCCGCAACTTATACACAAAGGAGACGCCAAAACATCCAGCTTTACATTGTGTGGAAAATTATGATTTTGATCAGCCAAAACACAAAAGTAAAACAGATGGATGATGATCTTAGTTGATCTAGAGTCAGAATTTTAGCCTTTATTATCACCTTTTTTCATGGACATGTAAAAGTTATGCTGGTGATGTGCCATGCACAGTTGAACGTGTTTACTTTTTCATAAAGATTACCTCAATTTGTAGGATGGCTTATATCATTGAAAATGAGTAACTTCTGAGCTCGTGGATCAGTGTAAATGAAACAGCTATTACCAGCTAACTGAAGTGTTATCTGGAAAATATGATTTGGACGAAACAATGAATAAAGCAAAATGTATATCTAATATGTTTGGGAATAAACAAAGGATCAAAGTGACGCTAGACACTATTTGCACTGTGTAAGTAATGTACATTATAGTACACCCAGGCAAACTCGAACCAGCCTCTGAACTAGGAAGTCTTTATTAACCTTTATTTCACTTCTTCTTGGAGAAGAAAGAAAATATGCACCTCTAAATTAATAACAAAAGCAGTAGTAGTTTATAACAGTTTAAAAAGTGTTGGGACACAGAGAATGTATTTCTTTTTACATACATATACATCTTAGGAAACTGGAGAAAAAAAATGTTTTTTTTTGTGTCCCAAAATTTATAGCCATTATGGTTGTCAACAAAAAATTCAAAAACTTCAAGTTTAGACCTTGGCCTGCATATAAGCTGACCCCCTTCTTCCAGGCCTTATTTTTTCTTAAATTATTCAGCTTATATCCTATAAACAGTAAGTTGTCAGTATAGAAGTGTATTTCAAACTGTTTGTGCCTTCACTTAATCAAAATTTCAATTGTTTTCTCAAAGTGTAAATTCTGCTCAGTGTCAGGTAACTCCCTATAGACAGATTAGACTTGTATCTGAAATTTGATATTTTTCAGCTCCCCCTACCCCTGCCACTTATCTCATCATCCACTTATGTCAACAACATTACCTTGGGCTCAAGGACATATAAATAAACAGCTAGTATTGTAGCATAAAATCACTGTTTTTCATTATTTTCAGTCCTTTTTCAATGGTTTCTCAATGCTAATATGTGTTTTTCATCATTTCAGTTGGTTTATGAATTCTTCTTGAGATTTTTGGAGTCTCCAGACTTCCAACCAAACACAGCCAAAAGATATATTGATCAGAAGTTTGTCTTACAGGTGAGTTTCTTGTCTCGATGTTGTTAAACATTATTCATGACTAGTTTGAATTGTATGCGGCTTTTGTAAAATTTAGTCTCTGTCCTGAAGATGTTAAAAATCTCCATTTGTAGAAATTGTGAGGGGACCATTGTATGTAAAACCTTCTGTTGTATTTTAATATAATTGGTTCTAATCATCTTACAGTATATCTCACACAATTTTTGGATTCCTCACACTTCACAGTAGGGGACTTAATCTCTTCCTTGTTCCACAGTAATGCTCTGCAGTGAAGGATAAATATCTACAAATCACCACCATGCCTTGTCAGGCAAGCTGTTGGCAACTCCATCATTGAGTGGCCACTTAATATTACTGATTGACTTTTGAACAGCCAGTGAATGAAGACTACCCATGGAAAGACAGTTGGATACTACTCGAGGAATCAGTCATCTTTATTTCATTTATCTATTTGGACAAAAAAAAAATAGTTTCACAAGTCTTGCATATTTAAGAAAAGGTTCCTCAGCTTCAAATACAATAATGTTTTGTTCAATTCTGACTTCATTTGTACTGTAAAGGGTCTGACCATTTAACCTGTGGGGCTTGAATGTTCTTTCTGATGGGGACATTTTTTTCTCTCTTTCATCACAAGATAAATTTGTTTCAAGTGAAATAAGGATGAAATGAGATCATTTTTATGCTTCAAATCAAAGCAAGACAGTTGTTTTACCCCCCCCCCTTTCCTTTATTTAGAAAATTAAATGGCCTTGCCTTAATAAAGACTTGACTTGCTGGATGTTTTTCAGGTTTCAAGGATGTTCTACTCATTTCATGGCAATGACTAATTGTCAACACTGTTATAAAACATTAGCAAGGGTTAGCATGAAAATAGGATGTCAGTTTTACGTTAGGAAAAGTTTTTTTGTCATACAAAGCCATCTGATTTGGCATGTTGTATTTAACAACCCTAATTTTAGGGTCCCACAATTAACAATTCAAGTTTGATAATTGTCCATAATGATTAAACCGTTTTGGTATGCAGTATGTTTTCAAGAAAACATCTTCATATGTAATTCATAACAATGCAATATCGGGGGATTTATTAGAAAGCTGTAAGTTTTTTAAAAGCTGTATCAGAATGGCATTCTAACAATCAGTATTTGCCTGTTGACATAAAAGATTGATTGTGACTGAATAGAAATATATCCATGACTAATTTGAATATTTGCAATTATTGCAGAGATCATATAATAAAAAAAAAAGAATAGATAGGTGTGGTTGTGATCTGTGTTTTAATTTGAAAAAGGTTTTCATGATTTTTGATAGGTTTGTACTGCCATAAATATATGCATATTAATTTCATCAGAGTGCATGAAACTGCTAAACAATGGTGTCTTAATTTTAAGTCAGAATGATAAAGTGAAAAGAACATGATGTCAAACTGCTCCAGTGGCCTACTGGTAGGATCATCTGCCTCGGATCCGGGGGGCCACGGGTTCAAGCCCCAGCAGAGTCACACCAAAGACTTATGAAAATGGTACTAACAGCTGCCTCACTAGGCGCTTAGCATTAAGAGGTTAGTCTTAGGACCAGTTAGCCTGGTGTCAGAATAATGTGACTGGGTGGGACATCATGCTACATATCTGCGGCATGATGCCCCAGTGCTGGACATCGCTATAAACTGCCACACTGCAGGAAAGCAATGCAATTATAGCATATAACATTATATAATTAAAGCTAGTTTTACGTTCCCAAAAACTATAGTTTTATTATGTGGTACAAAGTTTCTTGGATATAGTGGTTGATGCAAAACACGAAATGAGAATGTACTGCTAAGAATAACCTTTCTGTGGAGAAAAAAAGATCCTTTTATTCATCCATGAATTCAAGTATTGCTGAAATGTAATTTTTATTATTATATGCTCATTTTTGTCTCCATTAACTTTACATTGTCAGAATCTAGCAATATTTTATGATATTGCACACCTTCATATTGCACTCATGTGCACGACACTTGTACCTAAAAGTGTATCAGGAGTTACTTTTTAAACAAATCATGTAGACTTGTGTAGTAGGCACTTTACGTTTTGGTTGATTAAATTTGTTTCTGAATGAACTAAAGCAGATGTTTCGTGGACTGCCACATACCAGCTGCTTTGCAATATTCACGTTAACATTTTTTGATACAATGTTTCAGATTTGTGCTAGTGATAGAACCCAGGCAGGTCATAAAATTGCTGGGTCCCTACAAATAACATGCAAGTGACAAGGCATAAACTTGTTTTCTTTAGCTGGTGATAAGAATTGCAAAAAACATACTTACAGTTTTACATCCTGAATTTCCTCAAAATGTACTTTCTTAGTTCTGCAAATCCGAATTACATGAGCCATGTCATGGGTTCTAAAGCTTGGTTACACATTTCAAAATTGTACTGTAATTTCGACTACATTTCAGGTGCAGTTACAACCTCCATACTGCACTCAAATGAAATGAACATTATACTCCATAGCGTATTTTTGATAATTACAATTGAAATACTTCATAATGTTCCCACATTATGATTTCAAACATTCAATGACAGTACAGAAACATTCTTGCAGATGTCAACACGCTGTTCCCTCACTGCTGAAACCAGATGTACTTCATGTAGAATTGACACTGATAAATCCAGTCCATAATCACGAAATTTAGTAGAATCGACAAAAATAACAAAATCTATTAATTCCAGATCAAACGGAAAAGTTTTTGCAATGCACATTCATTCACAGTATGACTCCAAATTTCAATTTTAAGCAGACCAAAACACCATTTTCTTTTGAAAGTTATGTCTAGTGTGCGACTAAGTTCAAATTTATCTAGGCGGAGTTATGTGCACATTAATAATGTTGTTGTGTAATGATGAATCTAAGCTTGTGTATTTAGTTTGGAATATGGCATACATTCAGTTACTTTGTTTCTTGTAGTGTATTTTTGTTTATATAATTAAGCCTTAGGTAGAATAAGCAAATGAGCATATAATAAAAAGGTTACTGCATTTGTATGGGAAAATAGAAACTCGTTTTGTCGGATGGATATACTGCACTCCCAAGGTCGTGCAGTATTTCGATCCGAAAAACTCGTTCATATTTTCCCATACCAATGCAGTAACCTATAAATATAACCATGAAAATCATGCTGATAAATTAAATGCATTCACAGTAACATAGTGCCATTTGAAGCAATATTAATAGAAAATTAAGTCAACCCATGCTATTTTCCTATTTCAGTTACTGGAGCTGTTTGACAGTGAAGATCCCAGGGAGCGAGATTTCCTCAAAACAATACTACACAGAATCTATGGGAAATTCTTAGGGCTTCGTGCATATATTAGGAAACAAATAAACCATATATTTTATAAGTAAGTAATGAAGTTAAGTACAACTCTTTACATCACTACATTTCTGTTAATGTTGGAGGCTTGGTAACATAATTTTGAACCATATGTGAAGAAATGTGATCATGAAGACTTAATTTCTCGACATAACATGTTCCAGTGCATACATTAGATACGACAAACAGACCTGCCTCTTATCTTCATTTATTCTGGATCATCCCAATTTTTAACATTTAAAAATTTCATTTTCCCGATTTTTTAAAACCAAGATCCTGACTTTTAAAAAGGCAACCCCAAAAAAGGCCAAGCTAAATCTGGTAGTGAAATAAGTAATCGATAAAGAGAGATACAAGTGAATCAGAAATGGAAATTGATATTCGGAATCGATCTGCATTGTGCCAAGCTATTTTGCTGCCTTGTCATTCATGATGGATGCAAAGAGAGCAAAAGTGAAGCAGAAATTCCATGAGGAATACACAAAAACTTTGAGCTTTATTGTAAATTCAAGGTTTCATATTCATGAAGCCTTGATCTAGTGTTTGTGATGTAGATGTAAAGATTGCATGAGGTATCCCATCGGGTCTGAAAGGCACATAAAATACCAAAGCATTTGGAACAGCAACAGGAGCATTTCTAGCGGGCGCCAGTGATCAGGATTAGTATTTTCTCAAAATGGCAACGTTATTACCCCTGGTATTTTCTCTGCTTTCTTATGTAAAAATCTGACATTATTACATCCGAATGTATTAATCATTGGAAGGTCAGATGTCTATATTTAGCATATATGACATTGGGCCTTTTTTTGTACAACATATTCAGCGGAAATAAATATGATTATTTTTCAACACACAGTAAAACTCAAAAAAAGTGTGAGAATATTTGCATAAAACCCCCAAAATACATCTTTTATAAAGGGCACCCATACTGCCAAGAACAGGAGCTTTTTGCGGCATGCATGTACATAAAAAATGTAATTAATGGTAACAATACAACATAAATTGAGTTAAAAACATACAAAACTTCATTTTATGAAAGAGTAGACATTTATACCAAGGAATTAGATTATACAATGTATTGTCATTCATTATACTAAGAGTATTACAAACTTTAGGTGTGTAATGCATTTTCAAGATTAGACTGACTTGATGAATGTCGAGGGATACTGATACTAGTGATAGCTATAATTATTTGAGTGTGATTTTGATCGCCTGGATACTATAACAGATCATCTGCTCTAGGTACGATTCTTATCTAGAGATTTTAGTATTTAAATTAAAATTAACATGTTTAGTATAGATCAGAAAGAGGTAAAATTTAAATAATTTTGACAAAAAGAAAAAGAAAACCAATTGAATATTCATGTAATTTTCTGTGCATATCAATCAGAATAAATATCATCATTATAAGAACAGAAAATCAATCTGTAGCATTTCTCTATCAAAAATATTTCTTGAGACCTTACTCAGTGCGAGTTCCTTTTCTCTCTCGTTTCACAATTCAACACTTCATGAACTGTATAATATAAGGCGTTAAATTTTGTACAGATGCTGTAAATCTTCCATCAAATGTGACTTCTGTTAAAAAATATATAGCCTTTATTAATTTCATGTAAAATATTTTTTAAAAACACTGCTGAACAGAATTTAACTAACAAAAACAAATGTTCCTCCCGAGTCGTTCATTGGCCATCTTGAAAAATGTGTCATCATTACATGTAAAAAAAATGTCATCATTACATGTAAATGAAGGGTTGTATCGGCATGAAGATTCTGCCGAAAAACTTCTTATGATGTCTAATCAGTCATAAATGAAAATAGTGCTGATCTGACCTCTAATATGGCCACCACAATCGCTTTCTTGAAACTCTTGTTGTGGCTACTCCTTTTTACATCGCAGGTCATAATGACATACTTTCGAAACAAGCCTTCACATGATGTCTACTGCTCTGGTGGCCTAGTGGTAAGTGTCCTCCTTGGGCGGGGGAGGTCATGGGTTTGAACCTGGGCCAAGTCATACCAAAGACGTCTTAAAATGGTATTAACAGCTACCTCACTAGGCGCTCAGCATTAGAGGTTAATGTTAGGACTGGTTGGCCTGGTGTCAGGATAATGTGACTGGGTGGGACATAATGCAACATGTCTGTGGCATGATGCCCCGGTGCTAGACATCACTGTAAACTGCCGCACTGCAGACATGGTAGCAATATGACTGAAATATTGTTAAAGCAACATTAAAAATCCAAATCTCACACACACACACACACACACACACACACACACACACACACACACACACACACACACACACACACACACACACACACACACACACACACACACACACACACACGGTGCAGATCTGACATCTGATATGACTGCCATGTTAACAATAACAATTTATTATTGTTAATCCTCCAAAATCGAAAGTCATGTAAACCTGGGATTTTTGCTTGAAGATGTCTTTTAATGTCTTGTTGATCCAAAATTAATGTGGTGCTTTGTGGTGGCCATCTTAAAATGCTGTTATCTCTATTGCTTCCAAATGGATGGCCATATCAATATGGGTTTTCATGAATAGACTTGTTATGATACCTAGTTGGTCCTAATGGTGCCAGGTGTATTTCCAATAAGGCTGTCTTGAAAATATTGCTGTTTCTATCTATCCTGAATGGATGGTCATATTGTCAAGTTTTCATTAAAAGACTTCCACTGATGTCTAATTGGGATAAAATGAAACTGGTGCTACTCTGATATCCAATAAGACCGCCACAGCAGATAATTTGAAAATCTTGTTATTGCTGCAAAATATTTGAGATGGCTTCAACACCAATTAGTTTAAAGGAAGAATGATCTTATCTTGAATTTTTCTAAATTCTTTTTGCCCAGTAGAGTGTCAGTCCCTTCAGGACTGGTTTTTTTTTTTAAGTTTGTACAAATTGTATTGATCCAACATGAAATATGGCTGCTTTTACTAAAAGTAGAAGAACTTCTCGAAAACTATTTAACAGAATTTGACCAGATTTGACATTAAGCATCTTGGCATAAGGCCGTTCTATAATGATATGGTTTGGGTTTTTTTTTTTTTGTTTTATGGCTGAGAGACACAAGTGGATTATTTAATGCAACAGCACTTGGAGTAAAGTGCCTTGCTTAAGGACTGCATGGTAGCTGACACAGGCTTGTCTCATCCTAAATTTTCATCCCTTTATAAAATATATGTTTTAACATCAGTTCAAGCCCCACATCCTTTTGGTTGCAAGATAGGCAACTCTAACTACCAAGCTACTGTGGCTTATCTTTCCAGTACTGAACAAATGGTATTTATGTGCAGTCAGATATTTATGAACAACCTTGAAACAATTGTTTTCATAATGTGCAGTCAACAGCATTGGATGAAATTTTCACAGAAAGCATCCTTCTGACTTAGATTCCTCAGATGACTGCTCCTGATTTGACTATTTATATAGACATTGACCAGTTAGGAAATCTCAGTTACATGTAGGCTTCTTGTTGATTATATCTTTAATTTCAAAGCATATTTCATGGACTGCTCCTGTGGCCTAAGTGGTTAGAGTGTCTGCATCGGATGTGGGAGGTTGTGGGTTCAAACCCTGGCCGAGTCATACCAAAGACTTATAAAAATGGTACTATCAGCTGCCTTGCTCGGCGCTCAGCATTGAGAGGTTAGTATTAGGACTGGTCCACCTGGTGTCAAGATAATATGATTTGGTGGGACATGATTCCACATGTCTTTGGCATAATGCCCCAGTGCTAGACATCACTATAAACTGCCACACTGAAGAAATCTTAGTGATATGACTCCAATTATTAAGCTGTGTTAAAAATCCAAATGACACACATGTACACACACACACACACACACACACACACACACACACACACACACACACACACACACACACACACACACATTTCTTGTGTGAAATGCATGGTAATATATCTCTTAAATAGCAACTTTATGGTTATTTGCTCTACACTTGATCATTAACATGGTTAAATTTTATCTCATTTTGAAACATTAACCTTGTTCATTGTGTAAAAGTTCCAAATACTATTGGAAAAAGAGTAAACATTATCTTGATTGTGTCCTTCCTTGAATTTATTTTCATTATTTTGGGTCTTTTGCATATATTATGAGTACACTAGAACTTCAAAAAACTTGGAGTACTGCCAGCTCCCATTTTTTTTCAGTTTTTGTCTTAATGGAGCCATGATGGCCCAGTGGTTGGTATACCAGATTCTCAAACTAAAGGGCATGAATTTGAATTCTGCCCAGATCTACCTAGGTCATCTTCTGTGGTATGCTTCAGGGAAAGGTACTTGACTCCCATTGCTTCAGACCAGTATAGTCTTTTCAAGTGTTACTTGCTGTTAAACACACATGAACAAAATACTAGAGTTGTTCAGTGTTGCTGATAGAATGCTTTAACTCCAGAATGTACAAGTCATTTAGAGTTGGGCTGTATATTTAATTCAAGATGTTTAAATTAGTTTACTGTATTTGTTTCAGCAAGGTCATTTGATTACAATTTGCATTCATTCAAATATAAGTATCACCAGCTGACATCTCAACCATGTGGACTAGATCTAGTTTTTGGGCAGTGACTTTATTTGACAGTCATTTGCAGGGGTTGGTCATAACCTTTGAAGAAATGTGAGCTTCAGTGACAAGAAAACCAGCCAAGATATGCAGCTACAATGTGTCTTTGATGTGCTACATCATTTTTGTGAGATACTGCTTATAGAAAGCTTTAAATTGAATAATCAACATCTTGAAAAAACACTTGGTTTTACCTCCAAATAAACTAGAAGGAGTGTTTTGTGAAAACAATTTAGTGCACCAAAGATGCTTAAGTAGCAGCTGCTTGCCTCTTCTGGTTTTCTTTGCAAATGGACTCACTTAAACCAGTCGCTGGAGAGAAGGACCGAGGCTTATAGCAAATGCAAAAAAAAACGAATGTGGTCCAGATTCCTGTTATGTGGGATAGTGTGATTGTATATGGTATTGTATTTGCATGCATTGGTGAATTTCAAGATGTTTTATTGCTGCTTATACTTGCTTCTTTTTTGCAGGTTTATGTATGAAACTGAACACCATAGTGGTGTAGCAGAGTTATTAGAGATTTTGGGGAGGTAAGCTTTTATTCTCCCACAATTTAAGAATATTTCCTTATATTTCAGATTTATTTATGAAACAGAAAGGCATAATGGTATTGCAGAATCATTAGAAATATTGGGAAGGTGAGATTTTATTGCTAGGCAGCAATGTTACTGTTCCGTCATTGTAGCAGCTTTTCATTCTAGCAGTTCCTGTGCACTGTCAGATCGGTGTTAGTGTCCCATTATTTGTGAGCAAATAACGTGTTTAAATCAGTAGTGTCTTTGTATTTACATCAGGGTTTCTGCATGGGTCTGGAAATCTCGAAAAGGTCTCAGTTTTGAAAATTGTTATTTCCAGGTCTTGAAAATGTCTGGAAAATTGAAAAATGACTTAAATGTCTTGAAAAAGTCTTAAAATTTCGTTATTGCAGAAAATGGTAATGTGACTGTTCTTTTGTGTTCGGGAGAAGATTTTGTATACAGATAAAATCTTTTAGTTTATATTATACTTTTTCATCTCTTCACATTTTAATTGCAATTTTTAAGTATTTTAGCCTTATTAGGTCAATAAACTTTTCACATTGTTAGGTCTGGAAACTTCTTTTAAATTTTTGTGGCAGGAACCGTGTTACACTTAGATGTTAGTGGCAATTATAGCACCATTTCACTCTATGTACAAGTCTTTCCCTTTTTTTTTTCTAAGATATAATAGTGTTTCAACACACTGGCATTTGTAAAGTGATCTCTTATTGCTTGAATATCAAAATTTGTGGTAGTTAAATCTACTGTATACTTTCCAAAATATTGATGCCATCATGATGTCACGATGTGATTTGATGCCATGGCGATTTGGATATTTTGCTATGTTTTGACAAACTTTTCAGTTCTTAGAATTGAGGTGGGAGTCTTATGCTTGAAAATTTGAGGACATTGATGGTGAATTCACTGTCAAATCCATAATTACAGATCCTCAAATACAAGGCTGTTATTTCCTAATTTTCATACCATTATAAAGTATTTGTTTAAATAACGAATGAAACTGCCATTCTTTTGGTTACTATAAAATTAAAATTTCCTTTTCATGCCAGGAAATTTTATATGTACTTTTAGAATGAGGGTACATTTCAGAGTTGTGACCAAGACACAGAGGCAAGTCCCCAAGGAGTAATGAGAGACCCAGTATCCAATGCTGGCTGCATATCTTATAATTTGTCCTTTATATGTTGATAAGTGTATTCTAATAGAGAGAGAGAGAGTATCTCATTGGTTTAAAAGTCATGATCCAAGGGGTAGGGACATACACTGGAGCAAAGGTTGATGAGCACTGCTTCATGTCAGTAATAGGTCAGTATGGCCTATATTTTATGCTTCACTGGTTGCAGTTAAATTGTTTTTGATGCTCATTTCTCAGGTACTTTTCATGCTAGAGTCCTGAAACTGATGATGTGCATCTCTTCTACTACTACTTCCCATACTGCAAAAGATACAGATTGTGGTCTTTACTTCATCTTTTGCATTAGTTTATGACCACATGCTTCTGGCTTGCTGTGTGCATACTGTCCTACCAAGAAGCATGAACCTTGATGAGTGGTTGAATCTTGATAAAATTCTTCATCCTTACTGCAAAAAAATGTCATTGTGACCTTTATTTCATGTTTCATTGATGTTTTTAGGGGAATTTTGCATTAAAAGTTCATTTATTGGATACTGTGTTCCACTCACAAAACTTGATACTTGGACAAATCTCCGTTACTGCTGCACCCATAAACCTAAAGATCACTATGACCTACATTTTATGCTATACTAACATGGCTCAAGTATTTATGTTAATATTACAGAGATCCATTCTAGACTTAGATCCATCCTACTAATGCAGTTGAAAATAGGAATAAAATGTTTATTTAATGGGAACCTTTCCATACTAATGATTATGCATTGTATGTTGTGATGTTACCCATAGCATGTTAACTTTGTGTTATACTGTACATTATATATTGTGATATATTGCCCTCAACAGGTTAACCTTGTGTTTCACATATGAATCAGTATAGGAATTAGATTAGTGGACTGCATGATGCATGCTTTTCTCTGTGTCCTTACCTGTAGTGGCAAATTGGGAGGGGGGGGGTAATTATTGATACATCAGCTATGTTTGTACTGCTGGCTGCCACTCCAAAGTTACTGAGAGAGCTTGGGACATTCACCCAGTAAAATCTGGGTTCTGTGGGTGGAGAGTGATTTAGTTTCTTACGCAGATTGTAAGAACAATAATTCTAGACCATATAATCATAGACCAAAAAATTCATTGCTGGTGTTTTTAACTTTTCATGGTACCTCAGCTCTAATATAATAGTAATGTATGTTCTTTTTTTTTATTGTTTTATTTCTTTTATGCTGTGTCACAGGTAGGTGGGTCTGGGGGTAGGTAGTTACCTTGGTGGTTTCATGGAATGTCACTGCAATGCTGGCTATACAGTACTGTTTAAAAGTTAACATTTTAAATTTGGGAAGATTACAAGTTGAAACGTAAAGATAAATGATTACCAAACAATCATTTGTTTTAAAGGGGCCAGGATCACTTAGGCAGAATTATATTTTTGAATGTTACTGTTTACAAAAGCACCTGGAGTCAAGTAGAAGTTACTTGGAGGAGAGCTATATAAGCACTGATTGTACTGGTTTTCCCTGAAAATGGGGAGATGAAAATGTGCCACTTTCTTGAGACTTGATTTTAAATTGATGAAAATCAAAGTAACATGTATTGAATTCAGTCCTTTTAACAAAATTTATGCACAATTTGAATGAGAAAAAATCCCAGTTCATAATACAGTGATGTGTGAATTTCATAGGTGCCCTGTAGAAAGAAAAGGAATATTGTAACCGAATGGTTCTGTACATTTTTTAACAGCATTGTCCCAGTGTATGTTAGAAATTCTTACAGTGCAAAGTATTGTGTGCAAAATGAAAATCTGGTGTTTTAACTGTCAGATTGTCATTTTGGGTATTTCACTAGATGTGAGTGGGAAATAAATGTAACATTGTGTATTGCAAAGGTATAGCTAAGTCTAGTTTACCTTCAACTAAAACTTCTCTAAACTGCCCAATTCATTAAAATGTATAGTCCGACCTGTGACTGGTCGCCTGTACATAGCAGTCACCTGGTCACAACAGCAATTTTAATTTCCCTCCAGTAGATTTCCAATATAAGTGCACTTTGTGTAACAGTCACCTGCCTTCTTGAGTCAGCTGCCAGTGTTTCCTGACCATCTAGTTTCTCTCTACCTTAAGAGGTTACTGGAGCATATCAAGAGTGATCCCTATAAGTATACAAATAAAACTGAGCAAGGCATTGTTTAGGTAAAGGCATGTCATGTGAATTGAGTTGTTGTTGTTGTTGTTGTTGTTGTTATAGGGTTTAACGCCATTTTTCAGCACAGGATAGGCTATACATGGCGGCCAATATTAATGGTGGAGGAAGAACCCTGGAAAACCCCGGGAAGAACCACCGACCCACGAGAAGCTACTGGCAGGCTTTCTCACGTACCCACGTTAGCCGAGCCTGGACTCGAACTCACGCAGACAGAGGTGAGATGGCAGTGATCCATAACGATCAGCACTTTAGACCACTCGGCCACTCGGGGCCCAGAATTGAGTTGTAACCTTTTCATATCTCACTTGTAGTTGCCGTATTTCAGTCCCACTGTCAGTCTAACTTGAAGGTGTCAATATGTTGTGTTTGAAAGTGAGGCAGTTTTTATCCTTACAGGAGAAGGTTGAAGCAATTCATTTACAAGATGATGGGAAAAGTTGGGCTAATGCAGCAGAAATGGAAGTCGTTTTTTGTGCCACTGTGACAGGTATATTGCAGTATCTTCATCTGTTTGCCGGTGGATTAAAGCTATCTCTGATTAAAAGCTCATCTTTGAGAAGAGATACAAGTATGCCCCTTTTTATTATGGTCAGGGTTGTTTCAGTGTTAAAAATTGGTCTGTAAAAGCAGGCAAAGTTTCCATTCATGGGTCACAGAAAAAAAAAAAAGTCATATATGGTTTTGTTTGATATGCTGTTCATCACAGGCCTGTCACATAAGTTGACTGTTATTTGATCTCAGCAAGTTGAGCAACTGGCTAATTCATATATTGTTTTTGAAGTTATAAACATATTCTTCCAAGCCTAATTTATACAAGCTGGCTGACAAAAGAGTCTATACTCATTTTACAGTCATATGTAAATGGTCAATCAGTTGTGAAAAATATTTTTTCATGGTGCCCAAAATCTAAGATCATTGATTATTTTAAGTTCGTGATGATTTAATTTTAGGATGGATTAAAGTGAACAGAATACAGTAATTTTGTGTTGAACATAAATTTGGGACAGAACAACATATTTGCATATTTTATGATTTTGCACATAAAACCATGTTGATAATTTGATAATAATAATAATAATAATAATAGTAGTAGTAGTAGTAGTAGTAATAACAACGATATTATTTGGTGCAAAGTATTTGTTCGAAAAGCAATTTTAAAAGGTGAACCTGTGTACAGAGGTCACCTTTATACCGCTATTGACAGGTTTAATTTCTGATCAGAAAGAACATGGGGTAATAAACACATCAAACTGCGTGTTTTAAAGTTGTGGAACCAGTTGTTACATGGTGATATATTTAATACCCCATAAAAGAGAATAAAACTTGCCTGACAGCTACAGAATTTACTAGAATTTCAAATCTGATCTGTATGGATAACTTGTATACAGCATGGGGCTGGAGTCTTGCACCATTTTCATTTTATTATTGTTGGCACTCAGAATTGTGTGTATTCATATTGTGAGATTTTTACTCAGCAAGAATTTGTTAGTAGACACTTCAAAGAACTTTTTTTTTAAATCAAAAACTACCTAGGCAGAATATCATTTTTATGTTAAAAAGTTTTCCTTTGAATTGTTCATATGCATATTTTGCCAGCCAAAAGGCTTTTGTGTGTGTGTGTGTGTGTGTGTGTGTAAAAATTAAATTGTGTCATTTGGAATTAAACTGCCTGCCTGTGTGACCAGACCTTTTGTTATGGTATGAAAACAGCATTTTTGCAAATCAGCTGACATATTTGCAGCACAGAACTCTTAAGAAATGGAAAACAGGTGTTGTGCAGGTGTTTTTTGCTCACAAGTACAGGGACAGCTCACTAACACTGATCTGTCCTGGATAAGGATACATATGTGTGCTGCTGTAGTAAAGTTTGTTGTTCTTTGTGGATTTTTCTTTCGTATATGTGATACAAGGTAAATCATTTAAGAGAGAGAATCACAGCAAAACATTTATCAAGATGCTTTTAAAAAATTAGCATTACATGTATGTTTTGGTTGTAGTTCAACCATAAATTTGTATAAAAAAAAATATGCATTGTGATTTTAAATAATTACATATTGGACAATCTGTTTCAATAATGATGAAGTAAGTATCCCAATGTTCTTTCCATCTGTTGAATTATATTGTCTGTCTGTCAGAGAAGCACTGGATTTTGCTGTGAACCAGATCCAAGCATCTGTGTGATTGAGTGTGGACATTACTTTAGGGATAACCCAACAATTACTTTTGGGACAGATCAAGCCAGCAATTTTGGAGTTTTGTGTCAAAAAGTAAACTAAAGCAATGGGTTTTGTGGTCATTAATGAAAAGGTGATGTGGTTTTAGTAGTAAAGATGTTTACCATGAATTGTGACCTCACATGAACTAAATCCTGATTAGTATGGGAACAAAGGTGGGTATTGTTGGTTGTTGTCAGCTGAATAGAGAATGCACATGTATGGCAGCCATGCTTTTTCTTTCCTTAAGATATGGACTATTGTTGAGAACAGCAGGCTCTGCATAGATGACTAAAATTATTGATAGGACTTTTATAAACTTATCAATGACTTGTGTCTGGGTTTGATCAGGTCTACTTTTACTCTTTTAGCAAATAGATCATCTGCAGAGCCTGAAATTATTGTATGCACTTAAGCAACCATTTATTAAGAGAAAATATCTTTAATGAGTAAAATTATCTGTTAACATTTATGAATTTTTCCACTTTTTTTCTTAAAAGTTCCTTAGAAGCCTGTCTTATGCATGCCTGCTAAAAACCCAATTAAATCTCTTTGACTCGTTCTTTTAAAAGGCATGAGATATTTTCGCATTAAATCTGCATGGTAATTGGGTGGCTATACTGGTATTATATTAAGATCCTGTTTCATTGTCAGTTTCTTTATATATACTTCTTGACTTAAACAGCTTATAAGTTGAAAACTTCTAACACATTTTGACTAAGAAATACATGATTTAGTTATATTGAACTCTCATGTTTTAAGTAACTAATATTTATTTTAAGTACCAAACAGATTTTGGTAATGTTTTCAGTATGTATGGCTTAAAAAAGGCATGATTAAAATATTTGGGAAAAAGATTAAGTGATAAGTGAGTCAGTATAGTTAACAATTAATTAATGGAAAACTTGCCTGTTAGATGATCTACCTTTTCTCATTTAATTTCCTTTCCATTCTTATGTGAGAAATTAGGATAGTATATGAGATTGTTTGTGGTTCATTTACTGTGTTGGCTGTTGTTTGATACTTACAAAAATGAATGTCTTCAAAATTAATCATAAATCTGTAAATTTTTATTGACAGCATCACATTTTATGCTCATTAGCTTCTAATTTATTACCATATTTTTGTTTTGTTTTTAAAGCCAAGTTGCAACTTGTTTTTTTTTTCATTTGATAAAGCTAATGCAGGTGAGTGGGTGTCATTTCCTTGTTACGTTCTGAAGTCCCTATATCACCGACTGGATTAAATATGAAAGAGAATCAAAAGAGTTTCATGACAGCAATTTTTATCAACATTTGCCAGAGTGATGGCCCATCACTGCTTAAAATACACAAGACTTATTAATCCCCTCGAGATCACATTTCTAGTTGGAATTCATCAAAATTTGATACAAGGGTGTTTACTATTTAATAATCATTGATTCCATTAACATTTGATGGAGTTAAGGCTCTTTTTAAAAAAAAGTAAATTGCATCAAAAGTTATGCTGATGATTTTAAAGTCCACATATTATGTTGGACATAAACAAAATTTGATATTAAGGTGTATTTTAACAAGGTTTTTTATGATTTGGGTTGCTAGCCATCTCCACTATCATTTTAGAAAGTTAACATGTTTTTTTTGCTATGTCAAATGTTTTAAAGTAATTTCATAAACAAGTTTGATAATTAGCGTTTTACATTAGTATATGCCAGAAGTTATAGTCCTTGATCAACTTTGTAATCATGCAAGATGTCTCTGAAATTATGTGTCCAGAGCTACCAATTTAGTCATAAACCTCCATGAGAGAATCTTTTTCATATTAGGTTTTGGGGGGGGTGTCTAATATGCAAGAAATTGGACTGCTGCAATGACATATTTTTGTAAAAAGATCTTCCTTTCAAAATAAAAGGTTCCTTTCAAGGATCTATGACATGCTGGGTTTTGAAAATGAGACTGCTATGATCAATTTGCTTAGCTTGTCTTAAGAATTTAAAAAAATATTGCTATATCTTGTGGTTCAGTTTGAGTCAAGGAGGAAAAGTATTCTGTAAATTTTACTTCTCAATAAGACCCATTGTGACTTGGCTTTCGCACCTCAGATAGTTTTGTTAATTGAAATTTGGAATTGTCACTTTCACTTAGTGTTTGCTTGATAGGTTGTGAGCTTCTGGTTGATTTTCAAACAAGTCTTGTTTGATCTTTTGTTATAACTGCTTTGTTGATTTCTTGGGTTTTCATGCCATTTAACGTTTTGATACTTGATAGCTGTCCATTTTTTGCAGTGCCACAATTTCTTGCTTCTAATCTTTTTCATGTGTGTGGTGTCTTAATTTTGCTGTGTGTTGAGACATTATTCATGGACTAAACAATATTCGTGATTAAATTTTTTTTGCAGCTCTTTTATTTTCATAGAAAATTGGTCACTCCCCCACCCACAAAAAACCTAAATGTACAATAGTATTCAACACGCAGACTTCAAGTGCAATATAACCCAAATTCAGTTTTAAAAAAGATAAAGATTATTTCTCACCAGTGCAGTTGAAAAATGTTATGAAATAGTGATCGTACTTGTATTTTCGTGTTCTGGGCATCTTGGGTCTGTTGTCTCATTTTCATGCAGATAGTATGTTGGCATAATGTGATAAAGATGAATTTTAATAACCTCATTCAGTTCAACATGACTCTTGAATTCCAATAAAATGGGTCATTCAGATTGTGGAATCCAAATAGAATAGTAGTTCTAGTAGTCTCTGCAGAGCCTGTGGGCTAGAAAAATAAAGTGGGGAGTTACATGGAGACAGAAATTACCGTTTCAAGGTTATATTAAAGTAGAGCCTCACAGAAGACAAATGTGGTACGCATAATTTTAACTTCACTGTCACATAATGAACTGAGATCCATGACCATAACTGCCTTTAGACAACTATATTGTAATGAAGGGCCTTATTGTGGGGAAGTGTTAAAATAATAAGACTTGACTGGAATTTCCCTCACTTGGCGATGTGCTGAGACAAATTCTGTTAAATCCTTCTCCCTTTGGCAGTGGGGATGGTTTGTGATAAAAAAAATTCCTGATGATTTAAACTGTCTTTCTCATGGAAGAATGTAAGTGTTATGCAGAGATGAAATAAGAAGTTTTACCCAGATTTTAGAATTGGTGGGGATGCAGTATATTGGAATTTTTTTCTTTTCATCTAGCCATAAATTATCGTGTTTTAGCATCATTACATTTTTGTAAATGCATTAAGATCAGCATGAATACTGTTAGTTAAGTACAAATGGTGAAATCAGATTTACATCAAGTAACTGCCTCTTGGTATTATTTCATACACTTTTATGTCTAACATTTGTGCGTATTTTGCTCAAAGAAACTTACAGTGATTGACATTATTCCATTTGTGTGATGTAAAGGGGTGGTGATAAAGGGGGCTGGATTTTTAAAAGTAGAAATTCTCATTTTATTCAGTTCTATTTATTGTTTTAAAACTTAATTTTCCCTGTTCTTAATTTCAGTATTATCAATGGATTTGCTCTACCATTGAAAGAAGAGCACAAAGTATTCCTGTTGAAGGTCCTTCTTCCCCTGCACAAGGTGAAGTCCCTCAGTGTGTACCACCCACAGCTGGCCTACTGTGTGGTACAATTCCTAGAGAAGGACCCCAATCTTACTGAACCGGTGAGTCCATCATAATGTATTTGGAAATGGGACAATATTTAGAAGTAGTTAGAGTAAGTTTCACACATTTCCTTTCCCCGTACAACACTGCTAACCCGTTAACCGACCTTCCCATGTCCCTTTGCCTTGTAACACCAAGTGTATGTAATAAGCTGAACAAATCTGTGTACAAATTGAAAATGTGAATAATATGTTGCACACCCAGCCTTTTCTTAAAAACAAACTTTAAATACTAATTGAAACATTGCAATACATCTAATACTTTTGCCCTGATTGCAGCCAGATGCTTTATATATATATATATATTCTGTGATCTGCTCTTCAGAGATATTATACAGAATAATATTAATACCATCTTCACTCCTACTTCACATGTGCACACATTGCAAACACACGAACACGGTTTCTTCATTTGGCAGTTCGGGCATCTTACGGTTTTGTGTCAGAGTCATTATACACTTTGCATTTGAGTGATTGAGACAGTCTGCCCGATTGATACTGATTACTGCATGAAATGGTAGAGAATATAACAGTAATTAATGATGGAACATATCCCTAGAGCTCATGCAATGCAGGCTGGAAATATTTCTGTCTGCTAGTGTAATGTCACTGTGTTAGGGCTATTCTATTTAAATATAGTTGGTATCCAGGGAAGGCACTTTTCTAAAATACATGCTATGATACATGGTACTCTGATTGCACAGAGTTCTTGTGAAACAATAGAAAATTCAAAAATGGCATCTGTGGATGACTACTCCATATTAAAAGTGCCTTCCCTGGGTCCCAAATATATTCCACTAAAACAGTCCTGAGTAACTACATTTTAGAGTCGAATCGTTAGTATGAACTGTGATATGTGTATTTTAAATTTTGTGTCTGAGCTGCAATGCATAGGCCAGTCATAATGATATTAACTTTTCCAGTGTTATTGTTGTAGGTGTCAGCTTTCGATAATATAAATGGGAATCCTTGTGTCCATCTGTCCATCCTTCTGTCCAGCACACATTCTTGTTAGTGCATCAGTCGATGCAGTTTTAATGGATAGCCATGAAACTTGGTAAATACTATGATTACCTCAAGATGCACATATTAACAGATTACCGTCCTCTTGCATTTTAACATGAATTATTGCCCTTTTTTAATTGCAGCTGAAAACAATATATGACAGAATCTTGTGAATGTAACTAGTTTGCAGTTTTTGATGGATCACATCACAGAATAACATGTGCATTATGTTACAGAAGACTTGATATACATTTTGTTTTAGCATCACTGGTCATAGACCAGAAATGCGTATAGGATGGCCTGTTGTCTGTTGTCCAATATCCAGCTGTCCATTGGTGCAAGTTTGTTATCACTACTCCTCCTAAATTACTTCGAGGATTGCTTTGAAAATTTATACACGGTCATCCCAAGGTCTCCAGAATCATATTGTTCTCCTCAACAGAAAATCCTCTCAGCATAAGGTTTTTACCAGAAGACTTAGTGTGATGTCTAATTGGTTCTAAATAAAAATGGTTTCACTCAGACATCCAGGATGACTGCCACAGGAGCCTTCTGGAAAATCTTGTTATTGCTGCTTCTTCTGAATGGTAGGTCATAGACATGTGCCATAAAAGGAAGATTGCTGATTGGTCAAATGAACTGGAATATGACCACAACTAGATTTCAACCAGATGGTGGGAATTGCCCGAGACATTTAAAATTTTGAATGTACATTGGCAGCACTTGTTAAACATAATTCATACCTTTTAATTGAAAAATATCTGCTGGTATCTTCCCTTTGGTATGACAATATATCAATAAAACTTAAGTCTTGAAAATACTGGCCACCTGGTGTAACTGTAACACTGCTTAACCAGATGAAAATTCATTTGTCTCTCGACGTCTCAGAGGTCTGACTCATAAAGTTGTGTAATAACTTAATGAAAGGGAAACTTTCTCTGCATCAGAATGACACCTAAATTACTGAGAAGTCACAGTAAATGCGAACACCATTAAGAAATGGGTAGCTAGGTGTGAAACTGCAGTATAATCATAATATTTACCCATGTTAGTATCAAGCTTACTGCAGGTACCTGTTGGAAAGAAGATGAAGCCATTTCCTTTTGTGACATGTTGTAGACTTAAACTAAGTAGGTAAATTTGGCAAAGATTATTTATAACTGAAGCACACCAAATGTTAATCACTGTTGAACTGTGATGCTTGTTGAGGGTAGAAAATGCATTCATATTTATTCTCAGTGTGTGACGCCACATCTACTTATCCAAGGATGAGTACATAGTAAATTTTACTCAGTCCAGTCAAGTTTTACTTGATCAGGATTAGAGGATGAGTGGTTTTCCTGAGCCCTGGGCCATAGTGGTGACCATCTTGAAAATCTTGTTATTTCTACTCCTCATGAACAGAAAGTAATCATGGCATGGGGGTTCACCAGAAGCTGACTTGTGATATCTAGTAGGTCCTAAATAAATGATTTTGCCTGAACATCCGGTGTGTATAGCACAGTGGCCATCATGGAAACCCTGTTATTGATTCACCTGAATGGATGGTTATATCAACATTGAGTTTTCACTCAAACACTTCTAATGATATCTAATTGGTCTTAAATGAAATTACTGTTGATCTTACAACCATTATGACCTTCATGGCAGCATTTTGAAAATTTTGTTACTGCACTCCCAAGAGTTGTGGCTTTGTGGTTAGTCATATTCTCAACTGAAAAGCAATGAGTGCTTGGCAAAGTTGGTTGGTCCTTGGGCAAGACACTTCAGTTGCTTTGGCACTAAATAACCTCTTGTTTTCCTGTGCCATGAAAAAACCCAAATCATACCAAACTATGCCTCCAGAACAGAGACTCATATTGACATGGAGTTTTCCTGGAGGCCTTATAATATGTAGTTCTTTATAACTGAAAATGGTGCTCCCCATACATCCAGTATAGCCAAAGCATGACCATCTTAAAAAGCATGTTATTGATACTCCCTAAACTGAGCATCCTCGCAACATGGGGTTCTTCAAAAGACTTCTTAGAGTGTCTGGTTGGTTTGAAATGAAGTCTGGCCCTGGGCAGCTGAGTGGTCTAAGGTACTTTCCTTATAGAACACTCACATATCTCAATTCTGTCCATGTGGGTTTGAGTCTCGGCACAGCCAGCGTGTTAATCTGAGAAAACTTAATAGTAGCTTCCTTGTGGGTCAGTGGTTCTTCTCAGATTCTTCCTCCATCAAATATGCTGGCCGACATGTATCGTCTAACATGTGCTGAAAAATGGCATTAACCCACAAAAACGAAATTTAAATCATAATGGTGCTAATCTGATATCGAGTATAGCTGTCTCTTGAAAATCATGTTACAGCGACTTTTCTCCTAGATAAAAGACATATTGACATTGGGATTATACTAGAAATTTTGTAATGTCTTGCTATCATGCTCATCCTGAATGCAAATGATGCTGATCTGATATCATGTATGGCCATCTTAAAACTCTTGTTATTGGTACTCCAGAATTGAAAGGGTCATGTCAGCATAGGGTTTTCACCAATGGACATTACATGATATTTATTATGTCCAAAATGACAGTGGTGCCCCACAAATATCTAATGCCTTATTTCAAGTATGACTGCCATAGTTGTTGATTTGAAAACAGTATTGCTGAAAAATATCATGTGGTTCCAGCACTCAGTGGTTACAAAGAAGATATGGTCTTCCTTCTCTTTGGACAGTAGTGTATCAGTCTCTTTGAGGGACACTGTTGTTTTTTTTTAAATTATATTTAAAATTTTTTCTAATTTGTTCAGTATGTTTCTAATAGAAAAAATTCTTTCAGGTAATAATGGGCTTGTTGAAGTTTTGGCCCAAGGTCCATAGTCCAAAAGAGGTAAGCATTTCATTCATTGATTATTTCATGTTTGTACCACTCCAATGAAAAATGGAAGAAAAAAAATATGCGCTGAATGGTTTTAAATATCTTCCATTTTTATTTAACCCAGACTTTCATGCTTTTCAGAGTACTTCTCGAGGTACATTCTGATTCTAAGGTAAAAATATTCCTTTTTAAGTGATTCATGACATAGAATTTTGAATCTGCAGACATCATCATGAACAGTGTTCACAGCTTGTCAGTGAAGGGAAGTTTTGATC
This sequence comes from Megalonaias nervosa, assembly GCA_016617855.1. Classification (NCBI taxonomy): domain Eukaryota; kingdom Metazoa; phylum Mollusca; class Bivalvia; order Unionida; family Unionidae; genus Megalonaias; species Megalonaias nervosa. The sequence goes on from JAECUM010005310.1 coordinate 244,794, forward strand.
AGTAAGGTGTTGTTTGATATAAATGTATAAATATAAAGGAAATAATTATTGTAAATTATGCAATTTAAGCATCATTAAAATTTAGTGAATCTTTCATTTGTACATACTAGCAACCTAAAATTTCAGCAAGTTCTCAGTAGACAAAATGTACATTTTTAGAAAATTTTTTACCTTACATTATACCATATATACTTGCTGTAAGTCAAGTCAAACAGCAAACTGCACAGACCCTGATCTGCCATCGTATAATGCACCATATGTTAGGAGTAATCAGTAGAACAAACAACATAGACCCAGACCTGCAGTTGCATTATGCTACAGCAGATTAGGATCTCTGTTGTAGATTAAGATCATTTTGTTGTTAGCAGTTTGACTTATAAGTGAGTATAACAGTAAGAATTGTCATGTTCTTGCATATGTCAGTACAGAGATCAGTGGGAACAATTAATTTTAGTAACATTCACGAAGTTCTTCTGTTCACTTGTTGGTATAACATCCTTACTAAAATATGCTATTTATCATATGCGGCTGCTAGTATCAGTCCCTGATTACAAGCATTCAGTAGTCCTGTTAGGTAGAAATCATTGTTTATGTCATACACATATTTTCATCACATAATTTTATTAAGCATACTCTATGATAGTTGGATTGCATGCTAACTTCATGAAAATTGTATGCTTGCTAAATACTTGTTGATTTACATAACCCGTTAGTCTGTTGCTTGAACCTTGTAAGTTTAATGTAAGATTTCAGAGACTCATTTTCCTAGAGATCATAAAAGAGGGTAGAGAAATCCATAGCATGTGCCCTGGGACTACCAAACTTTGTTTTTGGACTACTTAACTGTAAGGTTCTGAAGCAAGTGGGTCTGTTGGTACAAATTTGTTTTTTTAGCAGTAAGTATAAACTGTAGTCCTACAATGGAAGATGTCGACCTTGGTTGAAGTCATACTGCTGTGATGTGTGCTCCCAGAACTTGAGGCCAAATTTTTTAAGAATATCTCACTTAATTGGTAGCCCATTTTGACCCAGTTGCCAAGATTAAATGTCTGACTGCTTTAGTCACAGCGTACTTACTGTAATAGATTTTTCCTTACTGAAGTATATATAAGCACAGTCAAGTGGTCGAGTTTTTCAGATTCTGTTTAACACCATTTCATTTGGTTTAGGATCAAGGAATGCTGAAGTTGATTAACATGGTTGCTATTTTTCTTCATCATAATGAAACAAATATGGCTGATAACATTTGGTCTTATTTCATACTTGATTTAAAAAGAAATAACATAAATGTTATTAAAGTCTTTTGCTGAAAAAGTTGAAGAATTTTTGAATAATTTTGTTTTTTATAGTTATGATATGGACAGATCTGAAACAGATAAGCACCCATTTAAGACCAACAAGACTGCTTATGTGATATGGAGTATTTTGAAATTGTTGTCAATGTTACTCTGCATTAAATACATGTATTATGATACATACTTCTTTCAGCATAAATAAGACAGTCAACATATTTTTCTTCTGACAGGTTATGTTTTTAAATGAATTAGAAGAGATTTTAGATGTGATAGAACCTGCAGAATTCACAAAGGTCATGTGCCCTTTGTTTAAGCAGCTAGCCAAGTGTGTTTCAAGTCCACATTTTCAGGTAAGTCTTGTCATCCAGATGTTAATATTTTCAATAGTTTTGTCTCTTGGAATACTTTACTTGCAGGTTATTGCATGTGCTTTGTCTGAAAAAGTGGACAGTTTTGGCTTGTAGACAACAAGCTTGTAAGTCAGCAATGTTAAAACAGTGAGTGCAGACAGTGCACATACAGTGATCTGTTTGTTATATGCTCTAATTTGTAATTAGCATCAGTTACAATGTTTTTGTTCTTTACCTAAACTTGATAGGAAAGAGGCTTTTGTTGAGAAGGAGAAGAAATGATTGCACATTGAGCCAAAAAAGTCATTGGTGACAAAAAGGAAGGCTAAAAAAATCTTTGCCAAAGCCGCAAAAAGAGCTCGACTGGCATATCAACAGGTTGTGTCCAGTGGAGAAAAAGACAAGTGAATGTATGGGATTATTTGTATATAGTTGATGTACCTGGGTGTTTATATTACAGATTTGTTACGAAAAGAGAGAAGTATAATATATTTGCTGCAAAAATTGACAAATTATTGTGACTTAATTACGATGTGAACACTGACATGCACATGAAATAACTTCAGCATCAATAGTATTGGAGAACAAATTCATGTGACAGTAAATATTGTGAAATTATTGAAGTCAGGTTGAAAATTTTTGGTAAGATTAGTTTTTCAGATGATTATTTTGGTTTTATTTTATGATCATAAGTTGTACTAGGAGCAGTTTTTTTTATGAGTGTAAAATACTTTTTCGGACAGGCCCCCTGGCCCCCCCGAATTGGGGGCACTGCTTATCGAGACCCCATTGGGGGAAGACCCCAACCCCTCCTTAAATTTTTTCAGCTTGTTTTATGGAAGACCAAAATCATGTCCGAATTTAGTGCAGCAAATACTTCTGCAAGTCAGATATCAAAACATGGTCAGGACTTGATTAGGTTCTCAGAGAAGTGCTCATGGACATAGCTGTTAGGGTAGATTGACACATTTTACATTTAAATACTAGAGGACACATTGCATTTATGATGATTACCCTTAAACTGATCTAAAAGATAGAATTCCAACACACATTTCACTTGATAAAAAAAAAACTTATTTAATTGGCATTTATTTGTTAAAGTATTGCCTCCTCAAGACATAAGTGACATTTTCATTGATCAAAATTTTGTTGAATATCAAAGTACTGCCTCTAATTAGATGTAAATGACATTTTCGTTGATCGAAATTTCATTGGATATCGTTATTTAAAGTGTACTAAGAATGTTGTTTGGAAAGGAAATGTAACAAAATTATATGACCTCATATTAAAAGTTGATATTTTCATAATGTTGATTAAAATTTCAAGGTCCTATATACTGTTCTTGATGATAAAATGAGCAATATATCAGAGTTTCAGTTACCAATTTTGATTGTGATTTTCTTCAAGTTCAACCAATAGGGATCAATTTTTGGGTATTTTCTGGTTTAAAAAAAATGGGATCCACACCTGACCCCATGTCTTAAGTGAGTTCACGAGTCATCGAGGGAATGGTGTAATGGGAAAATATTGCTGATTAACATCTGTTGAGACTGGGGGACAGAAGTAGAGTATATAATAGTTAGAGAATATGTGTACACTTTGTGACTATTTTTATTCTAATTCTGTACCATTAATTATTATGAATTTTTTTTGTGGGCAAAATCTAATCTGGTTTTGCTAAAACAATAATATTGTTTTCATTGGTACCATATATATATGCATAGGACTGAAATCCAGCTGCAAACAATATAGACCTTGATCTGCTAGTGCATTATGCAGTAGCAGATTTGGATCTGGCCTTGTGCTGTTCGCAGGTGGATTTGAGTTGTGTGCAAATATGTATGGTACTTAAATTCCTGCTTATGTCTTTGACAGAACTGTCATTTTGGACAAAGTCTTTTAAATAGAGTATTTAACTTTTGTAGCACCACAAAATCCACAAAAAAATTGGTACCATACAAATCATAGTCAACACTCAAACATTTTAGGAAAATAGATGCAATACTTGATGAACTTGAAAGTCAGCAAAATCAGCTTTTTGGATGTATGAGAACAAGCCTTTTAGAGTATGAAATAAAAATGGTGAAAGTATTCTATTTTGAAAGGAGTGGACAGCTCAGCTTATAAGTCTTGGTCACATTGAACCAAAGAAATAAATTTCGTTCTGTACAGAGTAACTTGTCCTTTACAATGCCTTCTTTCAGCATGTGATATGAAATACATTTGCATTGGGACAATTAAAGAACATTGCTTTAGGAGTTAAAAGTTATCAGAGTAATGTGACCAGTTATTTACTGCTGTGCAGAATCAGGTTTGCCAAACATATAGTACTAATGAATATGGACTGGGTATATAATATAATATATGAGACACATGTTGATTTGTGGGAGTCTCAAAATAATTCTAGCATTTGTGACCTTTAATTATCAGTTTAGTATTCAAAACCTTTGTTATCGTTGTTTTCAAACAGTTACATGATCTATTGTGCACATGTATTTGGTATCGGTGACCACCTCTTATATGGTTTCTAGTAAGTAGTCATTCAAATGAAAGAAATGCAATTGACCTTATGTAATGTTCAGTCTGTTTATCTCTCTCTAATTAAGTTGCTATGTGGAAAAGTGATCAGATTGAAGTAAGTCATCTCAAGCATACCTTAATGTGGTCATGTAAGCACATTTATGGATCTTAAATGTTAATGGTTGTTATAAAATTTAATACTATGGTAGTGTAGTTTTACCAGTGTGTGTTCTTTCCTGATTGTTTAGTAATCACCATTTTAGCTGTCATCACAAAACTTCCAGAGCCCGGGTGGCGAAGTATTCTAAGGCACTCGTCTTTACTGATCACTGCCATCTCTCCTCTATCCTTATTTGGTTTGAGTCTCGGGCTCGGCTTATATGGGTATATGAGAAAGCTTGCCAGAAGCTTCCTATGGGTCAGTGGTTCTTCCCAGGGGATTTCTGAGTTCTTCCCTCACCACTTATACCGGCCACCATGTATAGCCTATTCTGTGCTGAAAAATTGCATTAAGCCCAGACTAACAATAACAACAGTTCCATTACTAATTCAGTGTAGAACACATTTTTCCAATATGCAGCCCATTTATTTTGACATAATGCATAATATACCATGTGGTACACTGGATCACTCCACTTGGTTGGTCACAAATTAAAATATAAAATTTTGTCACCTCTATTTCTGGGGACAAGTATATAATGATCTCACAAGGAAAAATAATGAATGATAAGTGAAATAAATCTGAACAATTGCCATTTAAAATTATATGTGATCATATTCTCAAATAAAGACACCTATAGCTAAATAGTTGTACTCCATGCCTACACAAACTGTTTGACCAGTACTATAATACGGTGTTAATGACAATACATCTGTTTATTTCAGCAGTGAACCATTTCATTTGGTATGTTTTATATAACACTGTATTTAGGATTTGAGGACATCAGTCAATTTTAAAATCATGATGGCATAATGTCAGATTTGTTTTTGTTTTGACAAGTTTTGAGTGTCCCTGCTGAAGGCAATGACATCTGACCTAGGGCACTTTTCTAGTTGCTGTTATTTCCTTGATCTTTTATATGTAATGAGTATTTTGTTCTATTTTTAGGAACATCATCATGTATTTCAGACGTAACTGGTAATCTAATTATAAGATTTGTGCATAGATAATGTTTTATGATGATTTTCAGGTGGCTGAGCGTGCACTGTACTACTGGAATAATGAGTACATCCTTAGTCTCATCAGTGATAATGTTAGCATCATTCTTCCCCTCATGTTCCCAGCCCTCCATAAGACTAAACAACACTGGAACAAGTAAGCCCTACAGATTGAACACCCACCCTATCCAGCTGCAACCCATCCTATACCTGAGTTTGCATGGTTTCTTTATCAGCATCTTTAAGTTTTTGTTTACTTGTAAACTCCATTACAAAATGGGTCTAATGGTGGAAAGGATTATATAAAGAGGACTAGTGTTCATTCAATATGAGATTTGTGAAAAATGTTGAATAATTAGATACACCATGAGCAGCTTGCATTGAGTTGCATATTGAATTTGTTCAGTAACATACATTTTGTGTTTGACAAAGATACATTCAGGATTCTATTTATCACTAAACTGCAAAGACTTTGAATTAGTACATAGCTCTGTGTGACATTGGTAGATGTTGTGTCACAGGGTTATGTACAGTTTCATTTGCCTGATGTTATGAATGTCATATGGGGTGATCTACAGTTTAAATGACATGATCTTATGAAGCTAGTCTGTTGTGTGCAAATGCTTTGTTGTTTCATATGTTGTTCCATACTTAAAGATGATAGGAGGCAAACAACTGCAAAGACTCAGATCAGAGTTTTCTCCAGCTTTCCAAGAAATGGCATCCTTGGGGTTCCCAATTTAGGGGGCTCTTACACTTTGGGGACCATGCCCATTATTGCACTAGCTTCTGTGAACTTAATACTTTGACATATCTATTAACATTTACATTAAATTTCTTTAAATTACTGCAGTATTCTGATCGTAGTTCTCATAAAAGCTAAATTATTGTTAAATCATTACCTACAGATATGAGCTGAATTAACATTTTCCTTACACATGATTCAGCCTTTGTTGTTTTCTTAAAATTGCTGCATGTTTGCAGATCAATTAGATCTTGTGTTTAATATTATTTATTTAAAAGCCAGCCTTTTTATCTAGTATTTCTATTTGTATGGTTCTTTTTTTTTTCTTCTTTTCTTTATTTTGGTATTCTTTACGCATAATTGCCTGAACAGTCACTTCTGATTCTGATATCTGATGACAGGGCAGTACAACTGTTGTTGTCATTAATTTCAGTTCATTCGTTTCCTACAGCTTCTAAATACAGAGTACTAGATTTTTATATATAAACAACAGTTGTTATACCTTTGCTGATTTAGTATTCAGCGTGAAAAACACAGATATTCTCTGATTCTTTACAATTATCTCGCTTAGAGCTCTGACACAGCAGGGATTAATCAACTTTGCTGCATGGCCAGAGTTGATAAAATCAAGGGTCTTGATGACTTAATTAACTTGCCTAATAGTTGGCAAATAGAGCACAAGCTTTAAAATAATGTAGTAAACTGGTATCTGGCTATCCACTGATCTTCGCTACACAGACATGTAGCAAGGTTTGTTTAGTGAGTGAGCAAGTGCAGCAGACATCCAGGTACCAGTATAATGGTGTTGGCTTTTTCTTGTGAAGCTCAGGATCTATCATAGGATGCATGACTGTGATTCATACTAACTTTCAACAAATACTTTACCCCAAAATAAACCTAATATACAAAACTTGCTCCTCAAATTTGCAAGTCCTGCCTTAGTTATTTTTTGTTTAATACCTTTGTTTAGAAAATTTCACCTATATTATCATGTGTAAGGAAGAATTTCTCCTCCCACCAATTTTCTGGTCTAGAATAAGCTCTTATGCCTTTTATGACTTGTTGCCAATGTTTATTTGTGTCCTTTCAAATTTGATGGTGATCAAGTTAACAAGGATCAGTGTTGCACATAGAGCATAGGATTATGGGTTTCCCTCAGTTTTTGTCCTATGTCCTCCAAATCTTGACCTCCACGAGCCCACTGGGTGCACTTTGGGGGGGGGGGGACATTAAAGATATGCATATTACTTTATTGCATGTCCATCCTGGTCTGTTATTGGTGCTAGCATTGGCCAAAGTGCTAAAGGCAAATTAAAAACAAAGATGGCAGTTATTGTACATTTTAAAACAAGATATTTAGCAATAAAAATATTAAAGGTTTATGGTAGTGTGTCAGTTTTCAATGTAATGTCTTTAAAAGACATTAGTGTAATATATTTTTGGCATTGAAGGCACATCTACAGTTAAGATGATTTAGTATATTTTGAGGTTAATGACAGAAGGGACTAAATTTATGCAAATAAACAATTAGTCATGGGATCAGTTAATAATTTGAAAAGCAATGTAATTCAGAAAGTTCAGTGGGAATTATTTATTATAAATGCTAGTGAATAATGAATGAATACTTGAGGTCAACAAGAGCAAGATCCAGAATAAAAAAAATTCATAGTGCCGCTCATTTCAGATGAACCAGATACCTAAGCATGTTAATATTTTCATAAGTTGGTTGAGCATTTGATAAAATGTTTATTACAAAATTTAAGTGTCTGAGGAAAAAAAATGACTGTACAAAGCAGTCTGCAAGTTTAAGGTGGCAAAATTGTCACTGTATAATATAGAATATTTTACACTACTAGTGCATTCAATTCTATCTGCCATCTTTCTTTGTCCCTTTCAAAATTTTGAGTGTTGCTCAAATTCAGATGGGGACACAGTGTCCCTTGCCCTTTGAGATCCTAGGTGCAACACTGAAGGGTGCATCATGGAGAAAACACAGATGAGCATGCATTAATTGGGCGTGTGACGTAAATTATACAGGTTTTGTTGGTTAGGTACCCTAAGGCAAGTTTACTACTTGCTTGGTAGAATACATTTGAAAACAAAACTTTTGTATAATATTTATCAGAAACTTCAAGGAAGAAGTATATTCATAAATGTATGATCAGTTTACAGCAGGTTTTGCAATGTCAGTAAAATGGACAAGAATGCTTTCTTTAACCTTGAAGATGTTGTTATAAAATAGTATTCAGACAATTTATAATACGTTGTATCAAAACCAAATCTTTTTCAGAATGAAATCAGGACATATTTGGAAACATTTACTTGACAAAATTAAGAAAATATTCCAACCTGCATCTTGGTATCTGTTATATTTGGTATTCTTGAATTGAAGTTTTGCATTAAAAATTTATGTAGGTTTATTTTAAGCATGGTGACCTGTTAATATTTTTTTGTTCTTCAGAATTTATATCATTAGGATATCTCTGAAGTATTTAACAAATATGGATGTAAGAAGTAGTTAAAATATTGTAAAAATGTCTGTTCCAGGGCAAAATTGGATTGAATCTTCTATAAAATCCAATGAAGAGAGTCATGTTACAGTGATCACCATGTGACAAAATTGTTTGGTGACACCTCACACCTGCCACTCCAGTTTGTCAGTTTGACATACTGCAATATATTTTCAAATTACATCAGTGTGAACAATTTCTTGATTTAAGAAAGGTTCAGTACTCTGTTTTATTGATTACTACATGCATACCCAGTGTTTTTTAAAATCAAGTAGGTTAGGTCTAGTAATATAAGGAAACATACCTGGTAGTATTGACCTTGACATCTTTTAATGTGGAAATGTCCATTGAATGCAATAGATGAATGAATACACATGCCTTTTGCTTTTGGGAATGATTTAACTCTTCTCCTTGAAATCGACCAGTCAGACTTTGTGCAAGATATTTTAAGTGAATGTGAACAGTTATTCATGTAAATAGAAGAGTTGTGCGATTTTTTTTGAAAGAAAACAAGGGAGAGTTTCAAGGGCTTTTCTTACTACGTTGTCAACACCCTTTTTCTTTCCATATTCTCAACATGAACATTTTTTGGATATCTTTGCAACTCATACTTTCCGAATTTTACACACAGACAATGCAATCTGATCAGATTTAGGAAACTTCTGTTCAGTTACATTGCATATTAGAATGTATTGTTGATCATATTGGAATTCTATATTAGGGGCTTTGGGTCAAAACGGCAGCTAAGTCCAAATAGCTTGCACAAGAGACTAAAAGTGAAGGAAAATATTGCCAGGAAAGGTAAGCAGAATTTTACCAAATTTTATTAGCCTATTCTATATATCGAGCCACATTTATGACTTGAGAGATACACTTTGGACCAGATAATAAGCATTACAGATACAATTTTTAAGAGGTTGATGCAATGTGGGCTGCAGGGGAAAAAAAACAAACAAGTATTCAAGCTTAAATTCAGTAACTCACAAAAGGTAAAGAAAACTCTTAAAATCAAACTTCAAAACAGTTGGACTTCATATATGGCAGCATTACCAACACACAGTACCTACCACATCCGCATCCACCCCACCCTTGGCTTTGGGCACAAGATTTGTTGGACCCAGAAGTAATACCAAGGAACTCCCTTAAGAACCATTGCACACTTAAAACTGGACATACATTTTTACACTTACCAGGTACAATGCTTCCTCTTCTTGTTCATGAGTGTTGTTTTGTATTTTCTTTTTTCATTTCTGTCTGACTGCCAGTGTACCATTGCTAGATTCCCATTCTTATCCCAGGCATTTGTGTTTAGAACTGCCATCTATTTTGTCCAGATAAACTTGCTATATGTGGATGATTATGTTATACTGATGTAGGAATGGGTTGCAGCATGACTTCATCTTGCTAATGATCACTGGTTCTATTTTCAGGAAATTGCATGCATTGCAGCCAATGGCCAGATCAGGATGCTAACTTGTGTGCAAAATCTGTTCTATGTTCACGACTTACAAATTGATCTTGGATTGCACATAGTCTCATGGGAGAGAACCTATCATTTATCTTTGCAAGGACAGTTATGTTGAATGCCTTTTTTCTCTTAACCAGATTTAAAGCCATAACCTGACACTCTGCATTTGTTGGTAATGTCAAGTTAATTTGGTTTGGTTTTCTGTTTTATGGCAAAGCAACATAGGTAGGTTATTTAGTGAAGAGGCCATTGGAGTAAAGTGCCTTGCGAAAAATGCATCACAGTAGCCAACCCAGGCTGATCCATTGTTAGGATCTGAACCTGTAGCCCTTCAGTTGTGAGTGCAGCACACTGAGCCATCGCGACTTCTTACAAGTTAGTAATATCTTTTTTACCTTTAATTGCAGTATAGCAATACCTGCACAGTGACTCTTGTTGAATATTTTTCATTGGCTGATATACACAAACTTATCTTCCTTGAAACAATTTGATAATATTGCTTTATTATGTTAACCCCGTGTCTCCCCCTTCCCTTCCATGTGGATTAACCTAAACTCAGACACTGAATTCTTTATTCATTATTAATTGGCATTTATTATCCTGCAAATACTCAAGGTGGTTAAGTGTTTTAAAAGAATTACATTGCTATTAGCCTCTTGTACATGAATACTTGAATAAAATGGCTTGTAGATGAAATACATTCTTGCACATGAATATGTGCTTTGTCAAAATCCTGTTTTGGGTATTAGTTTATAAACTTGCACAAAGATCCTTCAGACTTAGATAATTTTTGTTGAAGTTAAGAGACATTCGACTTCCTTAATTGCTGTATTGGCAAGAAATTTTTTCAAACAGTAAGTTTCCTTTTTAAGCTTTGATAAACACTATTTGAAATTCTTGTCTTTAAATTATCTCCATTGTTATTTTAGGTTTATGTTAACAGGCTTAGATGAGTTGTGGTAGTTTTTCCTCTTTACAGTGCTGTTCATGAGAATTGTAACTTTGTCTTGCATTATAAGTGAGGAGTCATAAATGTATGGACAGATATTCTCCAACAAGAATATGTCATAATAATGAACAAAAAACAAAATTATATGTTGCCCCTGTATAATTGTTTTCAAACAGCCAAGAACTGAAGAAAAGGAAATAATTTAGGTAACATAACAAGAATTCAAACAGTTTAATGGTGTCTTGAACCATACTTGCATTGTGAGCAGTGAAGCAATTGTGGTGTTTCATTGTGAGGGAGCATCTTTTGAAGTACAGGAGAGGCTACGCTAATACCCCTGGCAGAATTTATATTACTGCAAAAAAATTTGTCCATTGGTGCAAATAAATTGATCCAGAGGAAAGAAAACCAGTATTCATGTGATGCAAAACAGTTGTAAATGAGTTTGGTTTGGGGTGTGTTTTTTTTTCATATAGTTGTTGTTTTGCACATGATTAGCCATATATAGCAGCCAGTATGTTTGATGGAGGGAAAAGACTGGGAACATCTCAGGAAGAACCATCAATTCAGAGGAAGGTCCTTGCAAGCTTTCTCACAAACCTACGTTGGTTGAGTTGAGACTTGAACCCACATGACAGAGGTGAGATATGAGTGATCTGTAAATGCATGTGCCGTAGACCACCCAGGCACCTGGGACACCTTAGGAATGGCACTCAAGATGGCAAAATGGGTTAGTTTGGCATAAATTTGTTCATTGTATTTCTCTATAAATTTCCATGAAGTGGAAATTGTTAAGGCCCCACATTGAGATATATGTATGAGCCCAAAAGTAATTGCCTCTTTTTGTCCCTCAGCCTGCCCATCAGTTCATCTATCTTTCCATTTACATTTCTGGTGACAGCATAGATTAAACTATCTTTTAATGGTATTTCAGGTCCAGTTTTCAGGGAGTTATTGCCCATTTTCTGTCAGTGTTACATTTCTGCTACAGCAGATCTTTGTAACAAGCGTAGTTCACAAACTATCAACATTTCCTGATGTAATTTGATGTGTACATTGCATCATAGACCTAAATATGCCTTTTATAAGCTTTCATTCATCAGCTTCAGTTTGGATAGAGATAAAGCTCTTGACACTTAATTTCTTTACATAGGATACTGCTAAGAACCAGCATAGCTTCAGAAATTTTAAATGTATTCTAATGAAATTTGGTATGAACATCATCTCACAGACTTGATGCATCTTTTATGGTTTTGTCTTGCTAGTTACATTTTGAATAGAATTATGGCCTGTAACTGTTATTTCTCTACATGGGATGTTTGTAACCATCATAGCTCAAGACCCAGCCATCATATTATGATGGAATTGGGTATGAACATGTCTCATGGATGTACATGTACCATCCAGAGATTTAGTTCCATCTACTGTTTTGGATGGAGTTGTGCCATTTGTCAAGGAATTTCTTGTCAGTACATAGATACTAAAAATCTTGCTTGCAGTCAGCATAGCTAAAAACCATTTAACAAATTCTGATGGATTTAAGTAAAATCATTGTCTCTTAGATCTTTGTATTATTAAGGGTTTTGTCTTGTTTACATTTGTCAATCAACTTCATATCTTCGAAAAACACTTGTAAGCAGCATAGCTCAAGAACCATTCAGTATATCTGATGTAGTTTGAATTGAACATTGTTTCATAGACTTATATAGGTTATGATCTCTTTTAAAGGATTTACCTACCCCTGGCAGTTTGTACCCTTGTACCAATTTTAAAACTGAAAAGCATCATGGATATAAAAAATGCATGAAAGTTTGTCATTTCATTGATAAATTTATGATTTCTAACTTTATTACCTCTAGGGGGTCTCTAACAGTCGTCATGTTCATGTTAAAGTCGAAATGGGAGTAGTTTATTTAATAACAAGGCAGCCATATTTGCCTGGGTGAGTCTGTTTTCAGACAACAAGAGTGATTTAGTTCATTTGTCTTCAGTAAGTTCTAAATAATTCTGAAAATTCATGTGACTTCTGAAGTTGCATTCTTTGAACTCATTGACATAAGAGTTGCTCTGCTTGTCCTTTATATTTTGTTCCATTTTTTCGAAGAAATATTAAGACTAAACAATACTGGATGCAGACAACACTGTTTTTTACTGTTGCTGTCCAAGAAACGTCACCCCTTTCACTGAGAATGGACTTTTCCAAGAACTGAAAAGTGACTGAGCAGGCCATTGAAAGTCTTCCTGGTTTTAAATAATAAAAAGGTTACAGTGTTAGGGATCCCCATTTGACAATCAGGTTAAAAATTTAAAATTAATGAACAGAATGACTTAGTTTTTTGCATTTTTTTGGTCTTGATGTTTTTCATCGTTAAAAATCTGAAATGGGGGATAATCAAGTACTATAGTCAAATTTTGATCAAGTTTTGGCTTTTGTCTGTCAACATCATGTTACATGTGATGTTTTTCGTTTTGATGAGTTATTAAAGGAGTTAGATTACAAGCATTCAACATCATCATTGACAGGTGCATGGCCTCTGAATGCCTTGCTTCTAATTTTGGTTTACCAGCAAAAGTTGCTCTTTTTAAGGCCTTCAGGAGCAAGTTATTTTGAGCTGGGCACTTTTCAGTGTACCCCTTGCTAATTGTTCTAGTTGAATTTGTGCAATCCAACATCAGCTTGTGAATGTTGTAGATGTAGTTATGCTAACATGTTCTTTATTTTTTGCTTCAATTATTCTGTATTTTTTTGTTAATTTTCTTTTAGGTTGCAGAGAGAGCTTTGTATTTTTGGAATAATGAGTACATCTTGAGTTTGATCAGTGACAATGCTTCTTCCATTCTGCCAATCATGTTCCCAGCCTTGTATAAAAGCAAAGAGCATTGGAACAAGTAAGGCCCTATATAACTGCAATAGATGTTGAGTGCATTCTGCCATTCAGTGCATTTTGTTTACATATAGAGTATACATCATGTATCCTGTGTTTCTGTTAAGTTATGGAAGGTATAATGAAAGAAATTATTTGCGTTATGGTAAACAATAAACTTGACCTGTCAGAATAAATGCATGAAATGGATATTCATTATAAAGCCAGGTCCTAATCTCTTATAGATAGCGTTCCTTGGCCATTCAGATTTACCTCCCCTAAAACAGGTTTTCATCAGTCTGTATGTTACAGCTTGGTCAAGTTTTATGTTTGAATTATCTTCATTCTCAGTAGTGGTCTGTCTGTCTTGTATGAAAACAGTTCCTGATCAAGAAATCAGTTTCTGCCTTTGATCTTATGTTAGAGAATGACCCTGGTGGCCGACTGATTTCAGGGGAGGTAAATATATTCCAGTATATGATGTAGTGTAAAAATCTTCTTTTTTTTTTGAGTTAACAGTTTCAACTTGGGCTCAGAGTGTGACAGTTTTACATTTTATACTTTTAATAAAGTTGAAATTTTAGAACTTTCAGGACCTATCTGCCTCAGAATGAATGTAGAATGGCCAAAAAAGTTACCCTTTCTTTCCATCCATCTGTGCACCTTGAAAGCATTGCTTAAGATGTTTCCTAATGCAATTTTAGCTCACCTGTATGAAGTATAGGTAAGTTGTTAACTACAGGCATTGGCATCCATACAGATAAAAGCATATATTTATGTACACTTTAAATGAATGTCCTTGGTTCTTTTTTCAAAGTGCATTGTGGGTTTCATAGCAAGGGCTGAAGGGGCTAGCTCAGTATATCTACACTAGTTTCCATTTTTGTTCCAATGTTTCTATTTAGCTCAGGTTTATACACCTATTGTACCTGAAATCATAAAACTTGGTGAGAGGATGCATCTTGATGAGTACTTGACCCTCATCACAAAATTAGGTCACTGACCTATATTTCATACTTCACTTGCTTCCATCAGAATTGATTTCTTAAGCTCTTAGTCTGGTTGAATCATCAAGCTTGATGGTTGTATGTGTCTTTGCTAGCACCACGTCACAAAAGATTGTCACTTTTTCAGCATTTTACTGGCTTAGGTCATGTTTTTTTATATTTAGATCATGACTAAATAGGTTTTTACACCTTGTATTTATTCTGTTATACCACAATTTATCAAACTTGGTGAGGGGATACAACTTGATGGATAGTACTGTTTTATTTCCAAAGCTCTGTTCATGGTAAAATCTTTGAATCAGATGATCGTATGCATCTTTCTTAGTACCACACCCTTGCAACTAAAGAAAGCCAAGCTTAGGGTTAGATTTTGCATGAATCTCTCAGCAGATGGGTTTTTGTACTCTATATATATATTCTGTTACCTCAGGATTCATGAAACTTGATGATTAGATGCATCTTGATTAGTACTAATCTTCATCACAAAAGTTGGTTACTGTAATCCATATTTCATGCTTCATTTGTATGGATTCCGTCACAAGCACTGTTCATACCAGTATCATTGAACGCATCTCTGCTAATATTCTATCGTAAAAACAAAACGCAATTGTAACCTACATTTCACATTTTAATGGCTTATATTTTTACATTTAGCTTGCAGCCTGATGGGATTTTTTTCTTTCTGTATAATACAGTTGTATCTGAAATTGTGATTCTTATTACAGCCTCATCTTGTTAGGTAGGTCACTGTGACCAGTATTTCACATTTCATAGACTTTGGTTCAGCTTGATTTTTTTTTAATACTTTACATCAGTCTTGGTACTACACTCATACCAAAGAAAGGTCACAGTGACCTATATTTAATATTTTACTGGCTTCGGTTTTATGTTTGCATTTTGCTAATGAATACATAGGTTTTTGTCATACTTTGTACATACTGTCCTATCTAGAATCATGAAACTTGTGGATGCATCTTATGAGCATTACTCCACATTTCATTAGTAGGTCATTGTTGCCAATGCTTCACTTGTTTTAAGTATTGTGTTTAGCGTTCATTTCTCAGGCACTGTTAATAAAGTCATGAAATGGATCTTGTGCTTCTCTGTTACTACCATACCCTTACAACAAAACAGGCTTATTGTGACCTATTTCATATTTAACTGGGTTAGCTTAAGTATTTGCACTTTTCTAGAGTTATTAGCATGTTATATGCATAATGTATATGAATTTATTTATTAGCATCTTGGACAAGTTTGATAATTAGCAAGTCATGCATATTAATAGGATTATCTTGTATCAGTTTGGCTGAGCTTGCTACTATTCTGGAAGTTCTAATTTTGATCCAGTTTTGATCAGACTTGGAGTGTGGCCTTATAACTGTATGATCTTGCTTGAGAGGTTTTTTATATTGAGCAAGATCTAAGCATGTTTCTGTTTGAGCTTGTTATCACTTTGGGATTCACATTTTTTATCTGATTTTGATCGGACTTTGAATATAGGCTTATATGATCAAGAGCTTGCAAAATTCATTATGGGATCCATACATACATTAATGATATGATTGTGCATGTAATGGCCTGAAATAGTTTGCACTATTTCAGATTAACTTTTTGCCAAAGTTAGTAGACAGGCTTAAATCAATAAAATCTTGGACAAGTAAAATGATAAGTATGATCCATGCATAATAAATAATAATTTGGTTGTATTTGTCCTCAATTTACTGACAGTTTCTGATCATATAAAACTTTGTTAATGGTCTTGGACCATCAAGATATATGATGTGTTGTGTTATGAGCAAGATCTACACATATTAATGAGGTGGTTTTGTATATGATCAGCTGAGCTTCTTTTCACTTGAGATACTGTATTTCAGACACAAGTTTAATCAGAGTTGGTAAATAAGCTAACATTTGCAAGATGTTTCATTACCTTTATTAAATGTGAAACTTGGCCACATTTAAGCACTTCCATCTGTTTGAGTTTTTTCTATTACTCTAGATAATGTATATTTTTAATAGTATTTTGATCAGACCTGATTAATCTCAGTGTGAATGTTTGTTGCTTTCTAGTTAAATAAAATTGAGCTTGATAGAAAGGGTGTCTCGTGTTGCTTGTCTCTTAAAATGAATGCAACACACGGTAAAATTATGAAAATGAGTGAAAATGAAGCCCCCACTACAGCTTAAATTTGACATAACTTTAAATCAGTTCAACTTACCAAGCTTTTCCTCACTCCAAAATAATTTCATTTACATTATTTATCTGTTGTCTCTTTCAGAACAATACATGGACTGATATATAATGCCTTGAAGTTGTTCATGGAGATGAATCAGAAATTGTTTGATGACTGCACACAACAGTACAAGGCAGAGAGGCAAAAGTAAGTTATGTATTCCCTTATGATTCTGAGATCAAACATATCACAAAAGATTGCCCATAAATAGGGGTGGCTATATGGACCTAAAAGCATTATTGATTATCTGTCTCATTCTATTTATAATCAGTTTTTGTCAAGCTAACATTAACAGAAACTTGACTAAGTGAGCTCATGGGCATCTTTTTCCATCAGTCTAGACCCTAGATTAACATTTTGTTTTATCAGCCAAAATAAAAGGTGTCCTTAACAAAAAGGGAATCTCTTGTTAATCTTCCATGATGCTGGTAAAGGTGTACATGAAGTGGGCATGTATAAAGCAACATTTGATCTTAACTAATGTGCACAAATCATAAAAGTGTAGTTTTAGAAAAATCATAGTAAAGTTTTTACTGTTGATTATTTTTGTTAAGCCCACCTTTTCATAAGCTCAGCAAAATTGTCACTTTGCCATCCTTGTTCCTGTTCATCTGTCCAACCTTGTGTGTGTTTATCAGTCTGTTGTTGAGCAGGTTCATCTCTTGATACTTACGCATGCTCACATCTATCCTTGTGCATGTTCATCTGCCCATCCTTACCCTAGGTTAAAGTGTGTTAAGGTGGTTTTTGTTTAAGCTCGATCTTACTTTAGCTAAATGAAAGGCACACTAATCAAAAGGGGGTTCTTGTTCCTTCCCAAATTGTGAAACTTAAAAAGGCATTGCTATATTTGTTAACAGAGTTTTATTTTTTATGCATGTGGCTATGCTATACAAGCCTATCTTTCCTTGAATAATGGGATCTGGAAATGAATTGTATGTTTTGTATATTTCCTTAAAAATTGAAAAATACCATGAACATTTTACACAAAGCTCTGTGGCTGTGATTTAGCTAAAAAGTGATGTTGAATTTAAGGTCTTTTCAGTAGCAGTAAATTTTCTAAAAAATGGAATTACTTTTGTTTTGATCAATTGATTGTTCAGTTAATCCAACAGTCCAACTCATATTAGTTTCAATAGTGACCTTTAAGGGCTGGCACCTTTTATACCTTTACACAGGTACAAAATGTGGCAGATTGTTAGTAAGTGGGACATTAGTTCACCACCTCACTGTTCTTATGACTGATATATCCAAGTGGTCATTATACCAGGCTAAACCATTAATGAACTTGCAACATTTATAAATACCAGAGAGAACCTTGATGTAATTCAATCGGAAGTTCATGTTACAAAATTTCTTATATCAGTCAACCATCCTCTTGCAGTTGCTTGTGTTGCTGGCGATTTATTTTGCCCACTTTTTACAGACAGTAAAATTGCAAAGGATTACTTGTGTGCTATAACGAAAACAGTTTTAAAAAAAAACAATAGCTCAGAATTCAGATCATCAGTGAAAGATGGTACATTGGGATCAATAATGATTGAAAAAACAATGTGGAAAAGGCTTCTATAAACAGCCTGTGTCTGAGTGTTAGTGTGTTGCACTCTTGCACCTTCAGAATAGGCACTTGAATGGAACAGGGTGCCTGTTCAGAAGGTGCAAGAGTACAACACATGCATCTTTGACATTAAATAATTTTTTTATTGTCCTACTTCGCTGATGGTTGTAGATGTTGTAAATGGTTACATATGCATTAAAGTTTAAAAATCAGTATTTGTTCCAGAAAATCAATACTTTTGCCATGAGTAGTCAGTATTATTGTTTTCAGGCGTTGGCAGCTATGCATGTTATGCAAAAAAGATAACCCATGAAGTTTTAAGAGCCGCTGAAAGTGTCAACATGCGTGTACTAGCCAGTAAAAAAAATACTTTTATGTGACACTGTCTCTGTTCAAACTTAACTAGTAAATTAGTCCTTTATTTATCTGAATGAAAAGAAATTGTCAGTAGTCATCAGCATTTAGCTCTACTGGTCATAGACCAGAAGAGCTTATGGGATGGTCAGTTGGCCATCATCTGTCCGTTAGCAAGTTTGCTCATACTAATGCTGTTAGACAACTTAGAGAAATGCCATGAAATTTTACACACCCATTCATTCCATAGTCTGGTTGGTTTTAAATGAAAATGGTGATGCTCAGACATCCAGTATGGCCACCACAGCATAAATCTTGAAAATCTTTTCATTGCTACTCTTAATAAATGGTTGGTCATATCAACATGGGTTTTCACTTAAAGACTTCTTATGATTTATAGTAAGTCCTATAGAAAAATGGTGCTGATCTGATGTCCAGTATGGCTGTCACTGCAGTCTTCTAGAAAATCTTGTTATTGCTACTCCTCTTGAATCAAAAGGTCATATCAACTTCAGATTTTCACTAAAAGACTTGTTATGATGTCTGGTTGGTCCTCAATAAAATGGTGCCCATGTGACGGTCAGTGTGGCCACCATAGCAGCTGTATCTTGAAAATCTTATTGCTACTGCTCCTACATGGATGGTCACATCAACATGGGGTTTTTGTTAAAAGATTTCTTTTGATATCTAGTTGGTCTGAAATAAAAATATTGCCAATGTGACATACAGTTTGCCTGTCATGGCAGCCATCGTGAAAGTCTTGTTGCTACTCCTGAATGGATGGTCATATCAACATGAGGTTTTCACTAAGAGATTTCTTAAGATGCCTTGTTGGTCCTAAACAAAAATGGTGCCAATCTGGTGTCCAATACGGTTGCCACAGCAGCCATTTTGTAAATCGTATTGTTGCCACTCTTAAATCAATGGTCATATCAGCATGGTGGTGTTGTTGCAAGACTTGTGATGTCAAATTGGTCCTAAATAAAATGGTGCTGCTCTGACAACCATGGCAGCCGTCTTTTCACTAAAAGACTTCTTATGATGTCTAGTTGGTCCTAAATGAAAATAGTGCCTATGAAAGGTCTTGTACCACAGCAGCCATCTTGAAAATCTTGTTATTGCCACCCCGCCTGAATGGAAAGACATATCTTGAAAATATTATCTCTACTTTTGTAAACAGATGGGTATATAAACATGGGGATTGCACAAATAGACTTCTGATAATCTTTGCTGTGTCATTAATGAAAATGGTGCAAAGCTGACATCCAGTATTTTTACTGTACAAGTTAGTTTGAAAATCATGTTGCCACTGAATAATATCAGAGATGGTTTCAACAGTCAACAGTTAAAAGGAAAAAAAGATGGTCATACCTCGAATTCCTGGAAATTCCTTTTGTTCATTGGAGTGCCAGTTCTTCAAGGGACACCTGTTTAGCTCTACTGGTCTTAAAGGAGAAGAGATTAGGAATGGTGTGTCTCTGTCTGTTGGTAAAAATTTGTTATTGCTATTCCTCCTAAGTTACTTGGATGATTGCCTTGAAAATTTACACACCCATTCATCCAATGGCCTAGTTAGTCCTAAATGAAATGGTTACACTCAGTCACACAGCCACTCTTCCTGAATGGATGATCATACAAACATGGGGTTTTCACTAAAAGAATTCTGGTTGGTCCAGTGGCCTAGTGGTTAGAGCATCCATCTCAGATGTGAGAGGTCGCAGGTTCGAACCCTGGTCAAGTCATACCAGAGACTTATAAAAATGGTTCTAACTTATGCCTCACTAGGCGCTCAGCATTAAGAGGTTAGTGTTGGGACTGGTTGGCCTGGTGTCAGAATGATGTGACAGGTGGAACATCATGCTACATGTCTGTGGTATGATACACCAGTGCTAGACATCACTATAAACTGCTACACTGCAGACATTGTAGCAGTATGACTGAAAAATTGTTAAAGCTATATTAAAAATCCAAATCAAACACGCACCTAAATGAAAATGGTGCCTAGTTGATATCTATGCCATGGCAGACATCTTGAAAATTTTTTTTATCACTTCCTACTGCATAGAAAGACATATTGACATGGGGTTTTCAGCAGAAGACTTTTTGTGGTGTCAAATTGGTCTTGAATGAAAATGATGCCACTTCCAAATCAAGCATGGCTGTCATAGTGGCTGTCCTGACAATCTTATATTTTTTTGTTGTAAATGAAAGGGGTGCCAAATGAGACCTCCAGTATGCTCTCATTTTTTTCTACTTATCCAAAACTTTGTTACATTATTACACTCTTCCAGATGTTGGTTTCTGATATGCTAGGATCCCTGTCTTGCCAGCATTAGTGGCCAGCATCAATTTAAAAGAAAACTGATACACTGCTCCAGCAGCCTAGTGGTTAGAGCATCCACCTCAGATGCATGAGGTTGCAGGTTTGAACCCCAGCCAAGTCATACCAAAGACTTATAAAAAATGGTACTAACAGCTGCCTCACTAGGCGCTCAGCATTAAGAGGTTAATGTTAGGACGACTGGTTGGCCTGGTGTCAGAATAATGTGACTGGGGGGGACATCATGCTACATGTCTGCGGCATGATGCCTCAGTGCTAGACTTCACTATAAACTGCGACACTGCATACATTGTAGCGATATGACTGAAAAATTGTTCAAGCTATGTTAAAAATCTAAATCACACACACTCTTAGCTGATACAGTTCAGTTGAATTTATTTTTAAATGGGCCCTGTATAGTAGCATAATAAGAGATACTTGCCCATCATATTATCTTGCTTGCCCTTTACATTTTCAAATGGCCAGCTGTTTTTCTTAATTATTTATTTCGTTATACAGGAAAGTGATTCATTAGCTCGTCACATGGGCCTACTAGTTGTGTGAATAAGAGAGATCACTGCAAGATTTGCCTTCATTAATTTCATCATGGTGATGTTGACAGGCTAGAAATTAAATTAAGCAGAATTTTTTTTATGTTTTTTTAAAATATTTTATTTAAGTACCTAATAATTACTAGTTCTCTACAGGACAATTTGCATTGCAGCATTTTCATATTGTTTTGAAAAACAAAAGAAATTATTTATTTTTCCAGAGAGAAAGAAAAGAATAAAAGTAGAGAAGATGCTTGGATCAAAGTTCAGAACTTAGCGATGGGAAATCCACAGGTTAGTGAGTACCATATAGTTTTCTCCAGGATGCACAGTTGTGCCAATCCCATCTAAATTTAATAAATCCCTCATATCAATGAAAGTGCTTGTGAAAGTAGCACATATGCAATTTCATGTGAACCTGAAAAAAACCCCTGTATCTTCTGTAAATAATGAGCTCCTGCAGATCATGTAGGCACTTGATTTTTAGGTCAACAGCCACAATCAAGTGCCTCCAAAGTGAGCATTTGAACAATGCGATACTTTCATTATCCAGTTAGCTATTGATTTTACCAACTGCACCAGGCAAGATTGTAAAAGGACTAAAGTCTAGCTTTTAATAGCTATTACTTTTCTTAGAGCTAGTCCACATTCCAAAATGAAAATTCCCTCCTTCATTTGGGCACCAGGTAGATCACTGACATCTTTCCTCTGTATATGTGGGTTCAAGTTTTGGCTTGGCCAACATGGGTATGGGAAGAAAGCTTTCCAGTTGCTTCTCTTTGGGGTGGTGGTTCTTCCCTGGATTTTCTCATGTTCTTCCTCCACCAAATATACTGCCTGCCATGTATACCTATCATGTGCTGAAAAATGGCATTAAACCCAGAAATCCAACTCAGTAATTGGAACTCTAGGAGAGCAACAACACAATCCGAGTCTGATGCCTTAGTCACTCCAAATAATTCGGAATATCTTCCTTCTTTTCCTTGGGGGGTTTTTGGGCAACATAATTCTTTGGACACTCCAGATTAGACATTAAGTGTCTCATGCCATCAATTCCGTCAGTAGTTTCTTGTTTCATTGCATTTGACCCTTTAATCCTCATTTCTTGTGTCTTTATTGATGTCCCTTATTGTCATTTAAAATGATTTTTGACCATGTGCTGTGCACACACTAGTTTAGCATTGCTGCCATAAATTGAATCCCTGTTGATACGCTGTTAGGGTTAGTTTTACCTTGGTCACTTTTGTTTTGAATTTTATTTATTTGGCCTTTTCTTTCAGCCTTGCAGCAGTGCCACAGCAAGTTGGCAGGTATGGAGGAAGGGGGCAGTTGAGAGGGTGTCAAAGTCTGGATTCTGTTCTTTGATCATTTTGGTTCCAAAAAAGGGGTTGAAGTTTCATCATGTCATTGAACTTTCCTCTTACACTAGTTTATTCAGGAAGAGTATTTCAAGGTACAGATGGCAGCCTATTAGGAACACAATACAGTCAAGCATCTGGCCAGTTTCTTTAGACCTTTAAGATACATACCATGACATCATTTTTACATCTCGCAGGAAATTCCAGTGGTTCAGTCTGGACAAGGAGGTCAATAGTTTCAGACTCTTCCCTTTGCTCCAAATCTTTACCAGGGTGATGATAGTTATTTGCGCACTTGTTGGGGGTTCAAGTCATTCAGTATTTTGATCTGCGTTCTAAGGCATATCTTACTTGGACCCTTGTTACTCCATTGGAGGACACTGATCCATTAGGGTTTAATCCCCTATCTGGAGAAGCCAGGTCTAATTTATTCTCAAAACTTAACATAATTGGCTTTGACTTTCCCGATAGGCAAGAGATGGTTCATGTTCCTTTCATGCAGATGATCGTAATAAAAATAAGGGTTACTGAGAGGACTTAATGGCCTTTTTGCCTCTATCTCTGCAGACCTTGAGTGCAGATGGTTTCCCCAAGAGGCCTCTCCAGTTTCTACTGTTAGAAAACTTGGAGACCTTGCAGGGACATCGTTCAGCTCCGATTCTGCTAGGATCCATATTTCACCACTTCAGCTGATGGAGAAATTGGGACATCTGATAGGAGTTCAAATTCATCTCCTGAACCTCGGTACCTCCTGTATACTGATGCCTTCAATTTACGATTGGGTGTTCATCTTGAGCCAGTGGAGATACTAAATTAAGGATTGTGATCCAGGCAGAACTCTTCCCTATATATCAACAACCTAGAAATGCAGGCTGTCTTCATAACTGCAGAGGTGTGTGTCAGCCTGTTGAGACACAGTCACATCGTGGTCATCACTGATAACATAATGATTGCGGCATACTTCATATGTCAAGGGGGTGCAAATATCCAGTCTTCTGCTTGGAAATCTAAAACCACCTTTGATGGGCAGCTTCAGAGGAGATTGCTGTCGGAGTTCATCGTAATCCATGCAAGAGGAATGTTCTAGCCCATCGAGACAAACACATGTAACCCTCACAGAATGTTTTCTGTACCAGTTGGGTCTTTTTCGTATGTGGGGGAGGCCATTGGTAGATCTGTTTTCAGTTTGGCTCATTTTATGCCATCCGAATGCCATATCAAAGCACATGGGTGGTGGACACATTCATTTTCAAGTGTGATTAGCTATGTGCCTATGCCTTCAATTTAGTAAACAAAAAGATTTAACAGATGTGCTAAGGTGAATAGATTTTGAGATCTCTGAATATGGCATGTTTGGCCTTGTGCAAGCTTTAATAATAGTAACATTGATCAAGGAATAAGGAATACGGACTTTTATTATAGCTACAGAATTAACTGATCAGAAAATGCAAATAACTTAGTTAAAGAAAAATATAAATACCTCATTCACATGTATCATTAAGTGTTGTAACTCCAGAGATTTAAGGCAGTACCCATCACACAACAGTAGAAGCTGGGTGAGAACTATCATTATGATATCGGCAATGTTAGGATTTTGAAAACAGACAAACAGTATGAATCTGAGAACTATGTCTGGCCATGGTTACTAATGGTTTAAAGATGGAATGGTTACTTGTAAGAAGGATTTTGATGACTATGGCACAGTAATGGCAGTTTGTGATAAGTACATAAATCTGGTTTATGGTTTTGCAACTTCACCATATAAATCTTCTGAAACTGATAATCAGACTGAATTTGTTTCCTCATTTGTTTTTGCCTAAAAATCATGTCCACTGGACACATGCATTGATGTAATAAAATAGATCTGTACATGACAGGTGGTTGCTCAAATCAGGTTTTACTGTTTCAGGTAGATTATTGGTATTGTTACAGCTTAGGAGGTAAAGTTAATTTTAATTATTACCAGATTTTCTACTCCATCCCTGCTTTGATGTTCTTGAATCTTGGTCCAAGTCAGAGAAGGAACATAGTCTGTATGATTGAAGTAATAAGGATTCAGACTACGACTATGTTGACTTTATTCTAGACCTCCCGGTCTAATTTAGGGAATTTTCGCCTTAGACTGGGAACTAGTGTGAAGAAAAGAAATAGGAAAGTAATAAAAGCAGGTTAGTTTTGCCTAATTAAAACTATTTTTACCCCCATCCCCCTTATTAAAAGGTGTTTTAATGTCAGTAATAGCTTACCTGTCACTGTTAGTGAGTTTTACCTTTCATCATGGAAAAAACCGTCAATGCTAGATGCTCTGACTTAAATTTTCTAGAAATTTTCATAGAACACATGCATCCAACCAGTCTGATCTACATCTTCAGCCCATGCTCTATAGAGCATCCTTATTCTTTTCCGTACGACCTTTGAGTCAACACATGGAAACGCTATGAAGAGAAAATGTCTACAAATGCATTGGTTTCATGCTAATAACCAGGGCTGGTTATTACTAGTTCCTTATAGTGACTTTTAAACCTCTCTCTGTATTGATCAAATTTGTAAAATTGATAAGATAAGATTAACATCAATAATTTTCATTCATACATTGATCACACAATGAACCACCTATCCTTTCCTCTCCTTGTGTAAAGAGTGTGGGACATTGTGGTGGTAATAAACACTAATTTGGGTTCTCAAAAAAAAAAAGTATCCAATTACAATTGTTTTACAATATGGGGGTCCAGATGTTACTGCAATTATTGTTTATTAATGCAGTAATGTGGTCCCTAAACTGAATCTCGTAACAGTTGCTTATTAATAGATTCTTGGCCCCTTAATTGTTTTAATAGTTTGGGTTTTTTTAGATCATTACTCCAACACAACAGTAATGTTTTGGTTTCTATAAGTGGTAAAAGGAAAAACTGAATAAACTCATTCTTGCTTACAATAATAATAATATAATAATAATAATAGTAAAGAGGTACAAAAGGTTCAAAGGGGCTTATGCAACCCTTGCTTTTGTTATTGTCATTTCTCTGTCAGAACTTTATTTTTCGGATATCAGAAAAAGTTGGCATATGTGGACATAGGAAGGGTCCATGAGACACTCAATTGTTTATTGTGTACCAATTGTACATGAATGGACAGCTGTCCCATGTGTTACTGTGGTCAGACAATTTGTAGGACCCTGCTGAAAGCCATCACATGTATCTAAGAGGAAGGAAGCATGTTCTTCCCCATCTGGATCTTGAAAGATTATATTTCTTAAAATCCTACTTTTATTATCAACCAATCCTGGCCAGCCAAACCTTATATGCTCTGTTTTATCTTCACTTATTTCCAGAATAGTTCTCATATTTCCATATCATTAGTACCATGAGTCCATTATTGACCCACCCACCCCCACATCCCAAAAATACAAATTTCTTAAAGTGGAAGCTGCAACTTCAGTTAGGAATGCTATCAAACCTGCTGACTGAACGGTTTCCGTCAATCTTCAGGATGCATATTTCCAGATCCTGACTTTTCCTCCACACACAAGAATATTTCCAGTTCTCAGTTGGACAGGAAAAAGTACTGCAATTCCGAGCCATGCCATTTGATCTAGCCTCAGTGCTCTGGATCTTTACCAGTCATGGGAGTAATAGCTGCACAGCTGAGATACTTGGGGATTCTGCTAATGCAGTATTTTGATGACTGGCTGCTGCACAACACAAACAATCCAAATTGGGATTGACTGGCTGCTTACGTATTCCCATCCTTCTGTGTGCTCTAGTTCACACTAATGCCCAGATCCTTAGCTCATCTCAAACAATCGATCTGCCAGGCAGAGTTTTTGAGCAAATTTGCTGACTGCATTGTATGGGCCCCGTGATGTTCTGCATCCAACGCCTACAATGCAAAGTGGAAAATCTGTGATGGGTGTTGCTTGAAACACATTAGTCCTTTCTGACCCTCTCTGCTACAGTGGTGGATTTTCTTCTCTTCCTTTTTGAGTAGAGATTTTGTTCAGCCTCTACAATCAAAGGTTATAGGGCTAGCCTTTCAAACACTTTTAAATTTTCCAGTGGTCAATCCATTGGTTCGGACCCTCACTTACTGGATCTTGTTAAGTATTTTGAGCTATGGAGACCGATATCTTTCTCGTTGACAACAAAATGGAACTTTTCTTGTGTTTTATGGGTATAGACAAAAACATTACTAACCTTTGAGTGGGGCTTATTTTGCAAATCTTACGCTTTAAACCATTTTTCTTAGGCCATTGCATTTGCTCAGAGAAGAAGCGAACTACGTGATTTATCAACTGTGGAAGGATTTCTATGCTTCTGTGGGAATTATGACTCCATTTCCCAGTTAAATCAGCCTGGTTTTCTTGCCCAGAACCAGCTTCTATATTAGTATTTCCTTCCCTGATTGAAATCCTTAGACAGAGTTATAAAAAGGTAAAAGCTTAATAAGAGTGAAGGTAAATTTACATAATTAAAATTAGTTTCCCCCACCCCACATTTTTTGCACATTTGTTGATACAAAAGGCAGTCTGTTTAAACATGTTGACTGTTTTCATATAAGATGCACCCCCAACCAATAAAATTGGAAAATTCCCATTTACAAAAGTACTAGAGCAGGAATTTATCCCCCTCCCAACCCCATTTGAATATTCTGGAGATAATCATACATTCCCATATGTATGACATTCACCCAACTCTACACAGTATATAAAAGATCTGCCATTGAATAGTGTACTGATAGATTAAAGTGTGCTTTGGTCATTTTAAAAAGTTAGATAGAATGAAAAGATAGATTGGTAACTGACTGTACATTGACTTTCTATTGTGTAGAGTACACACAAGGAGAAATTTTATGATACTTCTGGTGCAGGTTTTGAGAATAGTTCTGGCAACGTGCATGTGAATAATTACCACATGTCAGCTGACTTGGATTCACTGTGAAAAAGCCATGGAAATATCTTGTTTAATTATGATTTTCATGGTTGGATCACTCCATTAGCTTTTTATTTTACTTTATCTTGTCTTTAAATGAATTGTTGGCATGACTATACAGCTCACCCATGATATGACATGACCCCATGACCAAAATCAGAGCCAGCACAAGCTATGGGTGAGCGGTGTGCTTACATGGGGAACTGCTTTCATGGTCAACAAATCAGAGAAGAATTGGGGCACAAATATCAGAGAGAGGAGCTAAAATAAAAGTACTGTATTTAAACCCGTTTTGTACAAAAAATTCAAATGACAGTGAAGAAGCTATTATGATTTTTATGTAATAAACTAACATTTTCCTTCATGTAGACTATTTATTACAACTTTTTGAGTTATTTTCTGTTCCATTCACAGTCTAGCAATTGAGTTCTAATACCATTGTTGTTGTATTTATTTTCAGTACAAATTAATAAGTCAGAAATTTAATACTGGTGATCAAATTGGAAATCCTACAACTCCAAACAGTGTTGGAGAAGAGGATATAGATGTCACTGTCAATATGGAAAAATTAGAAAAGGAAGCAACAGAGGTGAGGATTAGCTTTCACTTGTCTAACCCCAGTCTTGAATGCATTCACATTGGTAATAGTGCTTTTGTATTATGCAGTGTGCAGTTTTATTTCAGTGATGAGATGTTCCATGGATATATTGACACTTTTGCGGATAAATGGTGATTGGTCATGTCTCTGCAGCATCGTGTATGTTTGTTCATTCATGCATCTGTTCTTCTGACGATTTGTTTGCTTTGTAATCTGAACTCCCATGTACAGCAACTGAAATTCTGACATATTTTCATATGATATTTTGTGAGAATGTGAAGAAAAGGAATACAACCCAAGAATGTATTTGCTTGGGGGTCAAAAGTAACATTTTCAGTCAGAATCAGTCTGCTGCAGTTTTGGTAATGTGGTCCTATTTGGTTTGATTTTCTTGAGGATCTATTAATAAAAATATAAATTTGGTATCCTGACTGCAGCAAGGGAGGGAGGAGGTGTGAGGATTTTGGAAGATTATAAAAAAAACTGCAAATATTAATGCTGATTTATTGGTTTTAATTTTCATTTATAAGCCAGGTTCTCTGCTCTGTACGGTGTAGCAAATGTGCTGTTTTAATCTCATACTGTCTTTGGTTGGCAAATCGTAAATAACTGGGTCCCAGTGTCTTTGTGTAAATTGGCTGTCTTGTCTAGTTAAATTATTTCTTGCCCGATTTATTGTGCTCTGCTTTACCATGCATCAAGCCAAGGTCCCAGATTGTTAGCATAAACATCTGATGTAAGTGAAATGTGATTTTCTGGCGCTTTAGGCTATTTTTCCGTGTTGTTGAGCCTGCATTAGTAAGAAGCAAGACCTAATAAATTTTCTCTCACTGGTATCACTGTCTACAGTTTGTTGAACTTTGATTTAAGTTTTTCATCAACATATCTTGATACATTCTCATCATACTTGGCATAAATACTTATTAAGCCAAGATAGTCATTCTGTGTCACACTTGTCCCTTTGACCATGGTGTCTTGGTCATAGTCACAGAAGATATGCCTTAAGATTTTAAATAATGTTTTCACCATTTTCTTAAATTTCCTAAACCTCATGATGGATTTTGTTTATTACTTGGAAGAAATCATAAAGACAAGACCATTATTCTGTGATATACTCGATCTCAGACTTTTAACCTTGTGTCCAGATGTCAGTCACAGAAATTGTGTGTGGGTTTGGTTAACATTTATACAGTTGCTTATATTTCCTAACAAAAAAAACCAAAACTTGATGCATTTTGTTTATCCTTGGAGTTAAAAATTACAACACTACAACCTTTCATTCTGCAACATGCTTGCTTGCGCATTTGACCTTAAGTCAGGGTCACAGACTTGGAAAGTTTGTATTAGGGTTTGTTTCATTTGCTTATTTTTCCTAGATCACTTGATTGATTATTTTCATACTTCTGATAAATCGCTACTAAGCTAAGACAAGTCAATTTTTAATCTGCCTATCAACAATTTGACCTTGAAGTAAAGGTCACATGCTTGGCACCAGTGCTTTCGTTATGGGCTCTACATGCAGTCTCTGATTTTGTACTTTAATACAATGGTGATCTTTTTGGACAACATTTTTTAAAATGAAAATCTTGTCAGCTGAAACCACTTGATGAGGACAAAGTCATTTTTGTAGGCAATTTTTCCTTTTCTTTTTAAGTCTTTGAACTTGTTGGACTTAACCTCTTCTGTCTGCAATTGAAGCATATGTGTTCAACACAGATCTGGTTATTTTGTTTTAGTTTTGGATTGCAGGCTTGTCACAGTTCAGGGAAAAGGATCTACCTGGCAAAGTTGGGAAATTTAGGGAATTTTTTGATAATAATATGGACTAACACATTGGAAATGTAATTAGTGTTCCCATAGGTCATGAATAAGTTGGGGAGTGTTCGTTTTTCGGGACAGTCAGGGAGAAGTTGGGGAATTTTATGACAAGTCAGTAAAATTTTAAAATTTTACTCAAAAGTCAGAAAAAGGTTGGAGAATCATGTACCCTCAATCAGGATATTAATATAAATGAGCTCATGGAAATGTGCTATTTTTTTATCCATGATGGACATCGCTTTCCTAACATAAAATGTTTAAAAGGTGTGGTGATATTGTCATTTAGAATGGACTCATCCTTTGTTTCATATTGTCTAACAGTGAAAAGTGTGTGTGTCTGATCTGACATGAAACTTGTGAGGAAGGAGGATTTACCTTTTTCAGAGGACTGATGGAGTATTTTTTTTTATACCATTAATGAGGGGGAACTCTTATTTTTGGGGAGATTTCTTATCTGTGGTTTCAAGCGTGCTTCAGTGCAAAATGTTTCATGTAAACTGGGAAGTTTTATAAGGGTAGTAATGGTGTTTTCTTCCAATTCTGTTGATATAGTTGATAAAGGCTATTTTTATGATGACTTATTAAATGGAATATTGTTTATTTTGATTATTATGAGTATAGGTACTGTATATATCTAAACATCTTCTGAGGATTTCAAACTAATTTAATTTTTTAGCAGTACAAAATCATTAGCATTATAATTTGTACTAATCTGTGTTTTGGATTCACATTTTAAATTTTTAAAAAAAAAATTAAATCGGGTTTTTTTTTATATGCCCATCTTCAACAAGAGGAGATCTTATGGTACTGGCTATCTGTTTGTTTGTTAACATTTGCTTGTCTGGCCCACAACTTTGTAACAATTAGAGAGGTTTTTGTGAAACTTTGCCCAGGTGTATATCATGTCTGGATGGTGTGCCATTGCCTCAAGATGTGCCCAGGTATATATCATGACTGGATAGTGTGCCACATGCAGTACCACATCTCCTGCCTCGGGATGAAGATTACATCAAAAGAAAAATAGTGAACACATTTTTTGAAACCACTAATGATATTTTAATGAAGCTGTAGCCAACTATACATCATGTAGAGATAGTGTCACATTGTAGCATCATATCCATGCCCCCTTCATCAGTGTAAAGGTTACACTGAGGGAAAATTTATTTCTCCGACTTGTGTCCATTTCAGCAGTATAACTTTGAACTAGTGAAGATATTATAATGAAACTTTGACCAAGTTTATATCACAACTAGACATTATTTTGTGTCTCATAGGGCATAATACATGCTCAAGGTCATGGCAAGGGAGAATGTAATTTGTAATTCTGTGACATATCCTTGTCTGAAGTAAAACATTTGAACCATTAAAGACAATTTAATTGGTTCACACAGGTCTTGTAAAACCGTTGAATTTGATGTCTGGTTTGGTCTTTAATATCCACAAAAATTAGAATGGTTGAAAAAGCCCTTGAAAAAGTCTGTAAATTTGGATTGATACCCCTTTAAACCCTTATAATTTTGCTAATAATTGAAATATTACTATTAAGTGTTTTTGCCTGACCTATTTAATTATTTTAGTTGAGAACTTAATGTTAATGATTAAAGCTAATCCTTCATTTCCTCGCACATTACGTTTATTGGGATATCTTCAGTATTACCCCTTGTTATTTTAGCCAGACTGTGATATGTATTTACCAGAACTTCCCAAAGCATAATTTATGTGTTACTATTGATAAAGCAGTCAATGCAAATAGCAGTTGAAACATGGCGAATGCCAACTTTGCATTAACAGTTTGAACTATCATTTACCATTCATACAAACTGTCCTTAGAAAAATCTAAAGAAAAGGCTCAGGACTTGAAAAGATTGGAAGAAAAATTTTATGATACGGATCTGGAAGAAAATTTTTATGATACGGTCAAATCCCTGAAAAATACTGGACATAGTTTGGAAAATAGAATAGTGATTTGGCAAAGTATATATACTGCTGGAAAATCAGTAATGACAATATGTTCTGTGTGGTATGGCTTGAATATCTTTAACAGCATCCCATGAGGCCACCACATTGGCATATTTTAATATTCAAAATTTATTTGTGAGAAATATAACTGAGTTGTAAAAAAAGAATAATTTTTTTAAAAGAGTTTTGTAATTTAAAATGAAAACATGCTGCTGATGTCATTACATTCATAAAAAGGATTGCTCAGGAATAGTCAGGGTCCCCTAAATGTGAGAAGGGCCATAGAAATTTGACCTAGGGGGCTCAGAGAAAGCTGAAAAAACACTGTGGTGTTTGGTGTCTTCTATTCATCCAGCATTTTTCAAGTAAAACGGTTATGTAGCAGTTGGAATGAGTTTATTGGTAGGGGAGGTGGAGGTCAACTTTAATGACATTATTTCTCCCCTGATAAGCCCAGAGAGACAGATGTATACATTTATTGAATAATTGGGGGTGGGCTTATCATAGGACTTTGTTTTCCTAATATAAAAATTTCATTAAGTGAGGGTGGTCTTACTCTTGAGCATGAGCTTTTATCATTCAAGTGAAAAAGGTTTAGGGTTTTATTGTTTTGTTTTGTTTTATTAGCTTTTGGAACTTAAGACTTTGCAGCAGCCAGGTCTTGGCAGTTGTTATTTTCAGCTTGTTCTCAAAATGATTTAACCAAATTGACCAAATCTGGCAGAAAGCATCGTGCCATAAAATCCGTTTAAGCTTGTACAAATGATGCCAGTCTGGTGTCAGATATGGCCACGATTATTGCAAGTAGAGGAACCTCTTGACAGCTTTTTATCAAACACTCTGGACCAAATTTAACAGACAGCATAACGACCTTTCAGGCTTGTTCAAATTATGGTTATCTGCCATAGCTAAAAATAGATAAAGCTTTAAATGACTGTTCTCAAGTACCACTTGGCAGAATTTGACCAAATCTGATGGAATGCATCCTGCCACAGAGGGCTTTCAGATGATCTGGCTCATGAGTCTAGGACATCTCCCCCCCGGACATTTCCCCCCCGGACTTTTCCCCCCCGACATATCCCCCCCGGATTTTTCCCCCCGTCAAATAGGACTTTTC